>JASANF010019466.1:0-50995 GCA_030248245.1 Trissonchulus sp. WLG1_4
TACCTTTTGCATCCGTCTCGTCGCTGCGAAGTGATATATACCCCTGCTAATCACCATGTTTGGTGGTGAAAGTCACGCGTGAACCTTCGAACCTCCGTGCCGGCTGGAGTACGTAGCAGCTTAGTCGTTTGAGTTATCCCCATGATGTATATTTCATTCGAAAGCATTTTTAATGGAGATTTTTTATGAAATAAAAATATTTTTAAAAAAATTTAAAGTCAATAATTTTAATTCAAAAAAATCGATTTTTTTGTCTAATTACAAGAAACAATGTAATATCATTCGATAGTCCATTAAATTCTGCGTCTAACGATATATACGACATGACTATAGCATGCACCTGTTAGAAATTATAGATTTTTTGATTTTTCTATTGAAAAACGTCACCTTCGGCCCGTTTTATTTGCTGTAACTCAGCAAATTCTCAACCAAATGTTACAAATTTAGCATCAAGTTGCGACCACGCGCAGTCTGTGAAAGTAATAAAATTTAAAATTTGATATTAATTTTTTAATATTCGTCAGGTTTACAGTCATTTTTCAGGAATTTTTGTTCAACATTGGTTAAAATAATTAGTACCATAATAATTCTTTAGTACCATAATAATTCTGTAGCAGTTCTTTAGAATCAGCGTGTAGAATGTTTGCAGGCTTGCACATGACACGCTCACCAAGCACTAATTTTTGACAAGTAATGAAAACTGCTATAGGTTTTTTGCTGAATTTGGTTCAATCCAGTCAAAAGCGCATGTTTCTGGTCATACATGTACACGGGGTCTCGGTCTGGGGGGGCCTTGTCCCAGAATTTTCGAAATTTTAGGGGGGCTTGTCCAGACTTTTCAGGAGATCGAGCGGACAAAAACGCAAAAACTTCGAATTTTTGCCAAAACAGGCGAAATTTTCGACAAAATGTGGCTAATTTTGGAAATTTTTTCGCTTTTTGCTCATTTTTGAAGCATTTTGCAGCGATCTGGGGATTTTTTTGAGTGTTCGGGCACCTTTCTTTCAGCATCACGGAGGGAAGCTTGTCCCGGTGGGTCAAATCTGAGGGTGGGGGGGCTTGTCCCGGAATCTCAAATCTGGGGGGGGCTTGCCCCCCCAAGACCCCCTCATGTACATCTGTGTTTCTGGTATCAAATGAAAGCTAAGGAACTGAACTTCATTGTGGTTATAATTATTTTAACTAATCTTGAATAAAAATTGCTGGAAAATGACTGTAAACCTGACGAATATTAAAAATTTAGTATCAATTCGTGAAAGTTTATTACTTTCACAGACTGAGCGGGGTCAGAACGGGTCCACTGATGCAAAATTTGTGAGATTTGCTTGCGCATTTGCTGAGTTACAGCGCATAACACGGGCCAAAAATGACGTTTTTCGATGGAAAAATAAAAAATTAAAAAATCTATCATTTTTGACAGATGCATGCTATAGTCATGTTGTGTATATCGTTAGACGCAGAACGGCATGGCTATCGATATATAATACAATAGGTTTTTTTGTAATTAGGCGAGAAAATTGATTTTATTTGAATTAAAATTTTTAACTGTAAATTTTTCAAAATTTTTTAGTTTCATAATAATTTCATAAAAATCTCCATTAAAAATGCGTTCGAATGATATACATTATGGGGGTTACTTCAAACGACTAAGCTGCTATGAGGCAATGAAGTTCACATTTTTTGGTCAGAGTATAGGTTGCACGTATTATTATTCTGATAACTTCAATTCATTCATATATAGTATTCAATATTTAAATTGCTGAAATAGGGACGTTATGTTACAGACAGTAGTGTAGCTGGGAAAAAGTTTAAGTGGGAGACGTTTTAATGTTTTGAAAAGAATGCACTTAACTGCGATTTTGACGCCAAAAACGACACATATTACTATATTAGCATATTTAATTCCTGAACTACGCAGTTTTTGAGCAGAGCGGTATCGAAAGTAAAGCTGGAATTCAATACGCTACGCCCCTGGTTACAGAAGAACCTTTTCTTACTAATTCCTGTAATCGTAACTACGTCACTGCTGATTTTTACACTTTTACACTATCTACAATTTTAAATTCGATGAAGACAGTTTGCGAAAGTTTTTAAAGTTCGAGTACGCACAGATGTACATGTGGTCTTGGAGTGGGGCAAACCCCACGAGATTTTGAGTTCCGGAACAAGCTCCACCTCACATTTGACCCATCGCGATGAGCCCACCTAATTGGTGCTGAGAAAAGGTGCCTGAAAACAAAATTGTCCAGATCACTGTGAAGTGCTTTAAAATGATACAAAATCTAAAACATAATAGCTAAAAATATCAAAGTTTCGTAAGAAATTTCCAGTTTTAAGGTAATGCGTTTGCAATTTTTGCGTGTTTGTAAGTTCAAGGTCCTCAATCGTTTGGACAAGCCCCTTCACTAAGACTTCAAAAAATCCGGTGCAATCCTCTCCCCAGATTGACCCCATGTTCATTTATGCAAGCACGAAAAGTTTTTCTGAAGTTTCATGGTTTTTTTCTATACAAGAAGCGTTCCTTCTCAACCCTGTTAGTTGCATTGTTGCAGATCTGCCAGTGTTGCAGCCATTGGCTACTGAACCGACGTCGCATAAAGTAAGACAGATTGCTTTTGAGCAATGTGCATTATGTTTGGACGTTCATGGGCTTATGTGTCAGATCAGATCTTTCTACTTCACTTGCAAATTCAAATTTAATTTTCCCATTAAAATTTATTAATTGTAGATTTTGTCGAATTAGTAGAAAGTAAGCTTCTACTTGAGACAAAAATAACTTCTTCGTGTACTTATCTAGCAAGGTGGAAAACAGAGCCGCTCGTTCTTGCTGTTCAAACTTGTTAGTCGTAACTCTGGAATTTTAGTAGTGATGCCGAAATTTCAAAAGTCATCTTCATATATAACATTGCCGCAAAAGCATCGATGGCTGTATCACGTTTTATAGTTTTTTGATTCCGTAGCATTTTCAAGTCGGAGAAAGGTTGTCAGTCTCATTGTGTAAATATAATTATCCTAGGCACTGTAGTCCACCCTACTATAAGGTCTTTGAAGTCCGCTACCAAGTCCGTTCTCTCTTCTATCACTATAACACTGAGATCATAATATAATAGTGACCAATGACCGTCTGATGTGATTTTGGTCGAATGTTGGTGAAATGATCATCGGTAATTCCTCTCGGATTTCCTGGATTGTCTATGGTGTGTTGTTAGTCGATGCGGTGCAGAGACAAACACGGTAATACTGCAGGGAGTTCCTATTTGTGTCATTTTTTGTGTCTTAGTAGTTGGGCGTAATATTGATTATCTTATAATCTCGTATATACATCACAATTTTTAATCTGAATCATTACCGATGGTGCTCTGGTAAGTTGAATGTTTTATGTACTGTTGTCGTTTCAGTATGTATATAGTGGTGCGGGAAAAACCCTATTTTCAACTTTTCGGGTCGTCCTGTGCTTCACATAAATCGGATCCATTAATGCTCGCTTCTGTTATAACGGCCATCTTTTGCCCAACTGTTGCACTAATAAAATGGACTAACTATTCATGTTTCTGAGTTATAAGGCTCGAAACCTACGGGAAAAACACTGTGGAAAAAAACCAAAAAGCGGGGAAAAACCTACCACTTTTTTCGGTTGTTCTATTAGGGATGTTGCATCTATTGGGATGCGCTTTCCACCTACATACTCAACAAGGGCCTAAGTTTAAAGGTTTGGCCAGGAAGCACCAAGGTTTTTCCCCGCTAAACGCGTAGGGTTTTTCCCGCTTTTACCACTATTGTTTTTGTTATTTTTTGTTTTAATGACTTATTAACTGAACAAACAGCTTTTATGCGCGTTTCATTTGCATGTTATTGTGCATGATGTTTTATTAATATTCCTAGAGAGAAGAGTGCATAATAAGAAGAGTATTACACTCGACCAATTCCTGGCAGGGGTCAGAATTACAACCTGCGACCATTAACTCCAAAAACAGGCCTCGAATTGGACCGTAGTACCCCCTCCACAGATTGCACCCCGGTCCAACACTTGGCAGGGGTACGCCCCCCCCACAAATTGGACCCCGGTCCAAAACGTGGCGCGTATACCCCCCACATTTGGTCCGGTCTCGACTCCGGTTTCAGACTCCGGTCTGAAAATAGACCCTAGTGCCAAATCACGAAAATTTCGCGCCAAATGCAGTTTTTGGCCAATCAGAGCCTTGTTGGGGCTACTCAGCCTCAACTTTTAGCTTGTTGGATTGCCAACCCCTGCAAAGCAGGGTACGACCCATTGTATTCATTTTTCTGTATGCTTTTGTTGATTTTTTGAAAGATCCAGGGTCCCCCCTTGTGAACTTGAAAAAAATTTGGTAACGGATTGGTGTGAAAACTTTTTTCCAGGGGTAATTTAGGTACTAAATTTCGGATCCGGCGACCGTTTTAGTTTGTGATATTCTATACTCCCATACTGCCTCACCTAGGGAGGGGGTAAAATGGGTCAATTTTTTAACATTGCAAATTTTATGTTTTCCGGGGTAATTTGATCGCCTGAACACGAATCAGAGCTCCATTTGTGTGTACGACTCTGGTAAAAACCTGTGCGACCGCCTCCCCTGCAAAGAGCCAAAGGGTCCAATTTTCGAAATTGAGATTTTTACTTTCCCAGGTGTAATATGAGCACCTGAACACGAATCCGAGGTTCATTTTTATTTGGGACTCTCTCAAACTGGTCCATATTGGTCAAAATACAAAATTAATAGTTGGATGTTAGGTGCAATGTGTGGCCCTGGACGTAAATCCTATGGTCTATTTTATTCCAGGATCACCCAAGAAATTGCCAGCAGGCCACAATAGGTTGTCAACCTACATATTGAGGTATTGCAGGCACCGGCAGTAGAGAACAGGACGATCTTGTTACAAAATAGACCATAGGATTCACGTTCAGGGCCACAAATTGCACCTAACATCCTAATATCAATGTTGTATTTTGACCCAATTGGACTAGTTTCAGAGGGTCCTAGACAAAAATGAACCTCGGTGTTCAGGTGCCTTTATTACCCCTGGGGACGTCAAAATTTTAATTTCGAAAATTGGACCCCTTGGTTCTCTGGAGCAGAGGCGGTCGCACAGGTTTTCACGAGAGTCGCACACACTAATGGAGCTCAGATTCGTGTTCAGGCGGTCAAGTTGCCCCAGGAAACATAAAATTCGCAATGTTGAAAAATTGATCCATTTTAACCCCCCCCCCCTTGGTTGGATCAGTATGGGAATCCAGAAGGTCACAAACTAAATCGGTTGCCGGATCCGAAATTTGGGACCTAAATTACCCCTGGAAAAAAGTTTTCATACCAATCCATTACCAAATTTTTTTAAGTTCACATTGGGGAACCCGTCATGTTTCAAAAAATCAATAAAAGCATACAGAAAACTGAATTGGTTTGCATTGAATCAAATGCTTTGCGGGGGTCAGCAATCCAAGCCAAAAGTTGAGGCTGAGTAGCCCCAACAGGGCTGTGATTGGCCGAAAACTGCATTTGGAGCGAAATTTTGGTGATTTGGCACTAGGGTCCATTTTCAGACCGGAGTCCAACATGTGGGGGGTACCCCTGCCAAGTTTTGGACCGGGGTCCAATTTGTGGGGGGGGGTACCCCTGCCAAGTGTTGAACCGGGGTCCAATTTGTGGAGGGGGTACTATGGTCGAATTCGTGGCCTGTTTTTGGGGTTAATGGTCGCAGGTTGTAATTCTGACCCCTGCCAGGAATTGTTCGAGTGTCATACTCTTCTTGTTATGCACTCTTGCTCGAGAGTATAAGGTCTAATTTGTGGAGGAGCATTTATTAGGAGCAGACATGCATAATACATTTGATGTAAGACAGTGAAATATAGTAGGTCTAACTGATGTAAGATTGACTTGATTGAGACCGTTACGTGGATTATTGTCACCGATAGTGCGTCGAATGTTGAGTTTGGTTTTGCTAGTTTTATCACATTCGTTATTCAATTCCATGATTGTTATTTCTTTTTCAGCCCGCAAGGGTCTCCAGGCGCTGGCCCATCAACATCAGCGGCAGCGTCTGGGGGGAGGTCACCGCCTCGAGCTTTCTCGTGGTTCGGGAAGCGGAAGGCGCCCTCCGGGGCAGAGGACTCGGCCCCATCCCCAAAGGCCAGAAGACCCGCCGCCGAAGGGCCCTGGGCGGAGCCGGCTAGGCAGAAGCAACGGCTGGTCCACCAGCGCCAAGCCAGACGCCTGGCGGACCAGCGCCGGCTCCGCCAGCAACGCAGGGCCCAGCAAGATGAAGAACTGCGTCAGGCGGCGGAGGAGGCGCAGAATTGGGGTTTGGAGGCCGAGTGGGAGCCCGTGGAAGAACCACTCCAGCCTCGCTACGATCTGAGGCCACGGGCTCCCCGTGAGGCCCCGGTTGAGTACAGTAAGCATATTCTGTGTATAATTTATTAGGGAGTGAAGGTTAGTATGTTTGCCACATGCACGATGATGGATCAGAATTGTTAAGTTTTCTGACTTGCTTACATTAATTGCCCTTCTGCGTAGTAGCCATATATCATATACATTGAATTACGAGACTACAATATTATTTAATTAAAGAAAACAATTATATAAACAGAGATATTACATAAAAAATTACTATTTTCTTTTGCGTGTAGTCTCTTGTTTATTTAGCTTCTGATAAACAAGGTGATATGTCTTAATTGACAAAATTTCGTACACAAGTTGGTTATGAACAACTTAATCGTGAAATCCGTGCGTAATTCAATTTGACAGTTTTTTGACGAGAGTTTACCAAATTGTGTGCACTTGTGTTTAGGCTGCGACCATGACGGATGTCATCGCAAATTCCAGACTCGCCGGGGCCTCAGCATCCACCGCAGCCGGATGCATTTGGCCGACCCCGCCGTGCGTGAGCCGAGGCCTTGTGATGTTCAGGGGTGTCCCAGGATACTGAAAGGTATCGCTGGCCTGAACATCCACAAGGCCAAAGCTCATCGTCACGGTGGGTGAGGCCAACGTATGTGATGGCGGTGGAGGGGTATGTTGGTATAGCCTATTTATACGTTGTTTTGTTTTATATATAGTATTGTTATCCATACATGGGCAGCAGAGAAAAATCTGTCAGCGGCAATGGTATGGTGACTGGAAGGGAGTGTGGGACAAGGCGCGATTTCAGTGAGATTTTAGGGAGTGAACATACATGTATGCGGGGGGGAGGGCCCCGAAAATTCAGGCAAAATTTAGTTTGGTGTGTGTACTTGCCTGGGGGACGGCTACATGCTGGCAAAATTTCAGCCAAATCGGCCGAGTATTTCCTGAGATATGAAAAATCGACTCCCGCAAACTCGGATTTTTCCGTCTTTTTTTTCCCGGTCGCAAATCTCAAGAAATACACATTGGCGGGGCACTTTTTTGTGCTATTTATATTCAGTCTGGTTGGGATTCGAGGCATTAGCAAAATGGTGTTCTAGGCTTTTGCCATTTTGGCTCTGCTGGGAGGGGGGAAGCCCCTTTTTTGGGCCTCGAAAAATGGCAAAGTCAAGAATTCAATGGCGCCGATTTTTGAGAAGTCACGCAAACAGCCCAAGTCTGATCTTTTACATGCATGGTACTGTAGTGGGGTTGTAGTGCATCTGCTATTTTGGAATCGATCGTGCCACTATAGCACTAGGTAGGGGGCTCGGAAGGTAATTTACGTGTATTAAGGGGGGGGGCTACCTGTAAAAGTGAAAATTTTAGGTTCTCCGATTCTCTTCAAATTTGCACACAAAGTAGCCCTAGGGAAGGCGCATCGCAGATGTAACAAACTGGAACCAATGCTTTTGCCAATTTTTTACTAGGGGCTCCCGAAAATTCGATTTTACGTGTAAATCATAGGCGCAAAAAAAAGTTTTTTGTGCTCACAAAGCGTTCCTTTATTCGAAATTTTTGTTAACACTGACGAAGCTGATTTTTGCATGATTCGATAGCCTAACGTCATATCTCAACCTCTGTGATCCATTTTTCTAAATTTTTGCCCGTAGCCTGAGCAGTGACGTCAAATGTAAAATCACTCAAATTTGGCAGGCCCAAAAAACGGCCATTTTTTCACATTTCGCCCTCGATTTTAGATTTGAAAATACATATCAAAAATCCGGATCATACGATTTTACGCTTACATGTGGGCTACTACTATGCCAAGTTTCAGCTTCAGCTTTATGTGGTTTGTGCTAGAACTGTCCAAGTAAGGGCTACTTTTAAGCTGTTTGGCGTACTTTTGCCTATGTAAATACACTGACAAACGCACTAAACCAATAGTGCATTTTCAAGCTTAGTTGTTCGTATCTGAGGTAGAGGTGCCTTGGGGGAGTAACATATGTGAAAATAAGCAAAATTTGAGAACTTTGATTTTTGATCTGGGTAGCCCCCCCCTTAAGGGGGTTGTCTACGTACGGGGAGTGCAGCCAAAACGGTTATACATATAGGTCTGTCATTTCGTATGCGAATATAAACCCTATACTGTGCATTGCAACGTGCTATTATTTTCGCTGCCAGATTTACCTAGTGGCCAGAACTGATGTACCCCTCTCTGACACCCTTGAAAATAGTGATGTGGATCGGATCGCCGATCCGGGGGTCGGATCGGATCGAATCGGATCGCTGAATTTGCCGGATCGGATCGGCTTTAAAATTTCGGATCGGCAAAATATGTATATTTGGCGAAATTTCGGATCGGTAGTATATGTAAATTTTGAGTCTCGACCACAAAATTTCGTAATTTGCCGAAAATGGTGCCTAATTTCAAAAACTTTTCGAGCGATCAATCAAACGCACAAGTATAACTACTACTCAAATTATCAAAATATCGGTTTTATATTAGCGAAAGCGTATATACAGTGTATGCATAGACCATATGCAAGTGGAGGCGAGGTTTCTCATCACTGAAGTTGCGTGAAGACGCGTACTAAATGTGAGATGTGAATTGTGAAATGTTTAGAAATATACATATATCTTAATTTTCGCCTACAAAAACAATCTTTCAACATTCTTTTCGTTAACACAAGAGTTCGGAATCGACGCGGATCAACACTTTCTACCCGCGACCTAACCCAGCCCGCAGTTTGACACTTGCGGGTAACCCACGATCCATCCCGCGCCGTCAAAGTTGACCACGACCAACTTTGACCCACCATTTTAAGATACCGTACCTGATGATCGATCGTTTTTAGCAGATACCCCTGTACAATTTGTACAGCTGTACATTGTTCACATTGCTACCTTACCTACTTTAACCGAATTGTAACCAAATTTATGTACCCAGATTGGATTGAATACGTGAAAAAATTTCAGAATTTTTTCGCCGGTTTACAAAATGCAGCGACCCGCGCAGCCTGAAGTGGGTGTGTATACCCAAGGGTTGACTCACGGCTCAAAGTTTCCGATCCAACATAACCCAACCCGTATGTATCCACGACTTGCGGTAGTGACCCAAAATTGTCAAGACCTTTTCATTCCAATTAATCAAAATTTTTGGTCGTGGGATTGTCTAAGTTGCTCTCATTACAAAAATGCCATCATTTATATCATTTATATACAAACTCATTAAATTTTTAAAGCAATATACTCATTATAGTAAATCATATTTAACAATATTTCTACAAAAGATTTTTTAGCTTTCATCAAGGTTACGTAATGTTTAATCGGATCGGCGGATCGGATCGGATTGACCGATCCGGCCTGGATCGAATTCGGGATCGACCGAA
The DNA here is from genome assembly GCA_030248245.1 of Trissonchulus sp. WLG1_4. Taxonomy (NCBI): domain Eukaryota; kingdom Metazoa; phylum Nematoda; class Enoplea; order Enoplida; family Ironidae; genus Trissonchulus; species Trissonchulus sp. WLG1_4. Next base: position 9,731 of record JASANF010019466.1, read on the forward strand.
TCAAGCATCCGGATCGGATCAGCATCAAAAGTTCGGACCGATCCGATCCGATCCACATCACTACTTGAAAACATGTTTTTTCATGACTTTGTCACTGTATAACACTTTTATGGATAGCCGCTCGTTGTTTATTTCTATTGGAGCTCTATATATAGGCGCAGGAGTATTCCATGATATTGTTTGGTCTACTTGTTGTGTACTGTTTCACTTTGGCACCCTGGCAAAGTGCCCCGAATGGCCATTTTACCACATTTTTGAATTTTGTCAGTTTTGTTGAGAAACGGTCAAAATAGTCGATTTGAGATGCTGAACGCGATTATAACGTTATTTTGACGAAAAATTATGGTTTTCTTCCAAAAAAGTGCTCAGTAGTCAACTACGGTTGTGTGTTGTACTACACAGTAAATATGTAGACAGTGCAGCCAAAACGGTTAAAGATGGAGGCCTGTCGTCTTGTATTCGAATATAAACCCATACATTGTGCATTACAGCGTGGTATTGGTTTCGTGGTTAACTTTACGTAGTAGCCAGGATTGGTGCACCCCCTGTGATACCGTTGAAAAGATGATTTTTCATGATTTTCTCAATGTATAACGCGTTTATGGATTACCTCTCGTTCTGTATTTTTGGTGTATCTCAATACGTAGGTGTTAGTTGATATTGTTTGGTCCGCGTGGTGCGCACCGGTCCACTTTGGTAACCCTAGCAAAGTGCCAGAATGGTCAATTTGACCAAATTTTTGAATATTTTCAATTTTTTTGAATAACTGTGAAAAATGTTAATTTGAGTTGCCGAACACGAATATAACGTCACTTTGACAAAAATTAATGTGTAAACCAAAAAATAATGACAAATACGAACAGGCGTGTATATAATATACTGTTAGTCGCTTTGTAGAAATAAGAATATAGGTAGTGCAGCGTACACATGCGCGACTATCACTTCAGAATGTTTTATTTTCATAAAATATACAATTCAAGTGTCAGCTTTCCCGTCGTCAAGTAAAATGGCTGGAGTGGAAAGAATAAGATTATTATAAAAATGCCCTTTTACCAAGGCAGCAGTGTGGGTAGAATAGGAAAGTTGGCTGATCTATAGCGGAAAATTGCTAATATATAAGCTTATTAAACAGTTGGGCACAAGTTTTGCAGCAGAATAGGGAAACTCAGCTTGCTAAATGAAGCGGACAAGAGTTGCGTCAGAATAGCAGTTACCCTGCGACACGTTAGCGCTTTCTGCACCCCTATTCGCGCGAATAATCAGCGATTATCATCAGCTGCCTGTTGCCGCTTAGGAAAAGTGCCGTGATAATACTTCATTGGTTCTTGATGTTATTTTTTAGACAAGCTATATATATTCAACAGAAATATCAGGTATTGTTTCATCGATAATATTTGTATCTATCGCTATCCATTTTTATTTGTTACGTAGACATGTACGTTTAGAGTTTAAGCTTATATATAAATTCTACAGTTATTTGTATTAACTAGAGTTATATAGTGGTGCGGAAAAACCCATTTTCAACTTCCTTCTCCCGCTCACATAAATCGGATCCATTAATGCTCGCGGCTGCTATACGGCCATCTTTCGCCTAACTGTTGCAGGAAAAAAAACAAAAACCCTACGCGTTAAAAAAAAATTGCGAACCCATGCGGGAAAAAACCGAGCACTTCCCCCCCTCCCCCACCGCGCTTCGCCCCATGGACTCACAAGATTTTCAAATACCCCTAATACTTCTGCCCTAGCTTTTTCCGCATTGCATTACAGAGTATGTAGGAGGAAAGCGCATCCAAAACTGACTTACCACACCAATTTTTGTGCAGTTCTGAGGCCTGTAGCATTTTTTATAAAATATCAAAATTTTGCATGTTAAAAAATTTCAAAGTGACAAAATTTTCCAAATGTTTGACTTGTCATAATTTTCACAAAAACACTTTTGACCAACGCCGTTTGCATTTTTCAAGAGAGTTACCTTTCCTCTATACTTCTAAAGCGCAAAAACAGTGAAAAACGTTGTGGTTGACCTGTGACTGTTCAAAGTTTGTGCGGGAAAAAAACCCTATTGCGGGGAAAAAAACCTATTTTGTTTGGCGGCATTTGTTTGCTAAACTCACCCATTGTTGCTACTAAAGTTGGTTCATCTAGGCTAACAACATGCGTAGAGTTCATTAAGACCGTTTATTCGGCCGTAAAACGTCGTTTTTTGTCATTTTGGGCCATACCCCGACACCCCTTACGAAACCTGTTTTGGTGATGTTTCACCAAAATTTGGCATTTTTTGTAATATTTAGGTTTTAGCTGCTGCGTACCACTTAAATCTAAGATTGATAGACGCGGGCGGTGTTTGTCCGCTGTTTCTAACGTAATAAGCGCAAAAATCTGTTTTTAATGCTTTTAAATACGGAAAAAATGCATATTTGGGCAGAAGTCATTTCTGCCAAAAAGGGTAGATTTTTGAAGAATCATTGTGAGTCACATGGGTGGCGGAGAACCGGTTTTTTAGTCCATACTGCAGCCTAAGAGTTGTAGAAAACGATGAAATTGTGTTTATACTCCCTGCTAATAGAACAACCAGAAAAAGTGATAGGGTTTTTTTCCCCGCATTAGGGTTTTTTCCCGGAGGTTTCGAGACTCATTACTCAGAAACGTGAGTAGTTAGAATCCATTTTATTAGTGCAACAGTTAGGCGAAAGATGGCCGTTATAACAGCCGCGAGCATTAATGGATCCGATTTATGTGGAGCACAGGACGACCCGAAAAGTTGAAAATAGGGTTTTTTTCCCGCACCACTATATAACTCTAGTTAATACAAATAACTGTAGAACTTATATAAGCTTAAACTGCATTTACATATCTACGTAACAATAAAAATGAATGGCGATCGATAAAATATTATGGATGAACAATTATTTCTTCTGAACATATATAGCTTGTCTAAAAAATAACATCAAGAACCAATGAAGTATATACACGGCACTTTTCCTAATGGGCAACAGGCAGCTGATGATAATGGCTGATTAGTTCGCGCGAATAGGGTGCAGAAAGCACTAACGTGTCGCAGGGTGACTGCTATTCTGACGCAACTCTTGTCCGCTTCATTTAGCAAGCTGAGTTTCCCTATTCTGCTGCAAAACTTGTCCCAACTGTTTAATAAGCTTATATATTAGCAATTTTCCGCTATAGATCAGACAACTTTCCTATTCTACCCACACTGCTGCGCTTGGTAAAAGGGCATTTTTATAATAATCTTATTTCTTTTTCCGCTGCAGCCATTTTACTTGACGACGGGAAAGCTGACACTTGAATTGTATATTTGTATGAAAATAAAACATTCTGAAGTGATAGTCGCGCATGTGTACGCTGCACTACCTATATTCTTATTTCTACAAAGCGACTAACAGTATATTATATACACGCCTGTTCGTATTTGTCATTATTTTTTGGGTTTACACATTAATTTTTGTCAAAGTGACGTTATATTCGTGTTCGGCAACTCAAATTAACATTTTTCACAGTTATTCAAAAAAATTGAAAATATTCAAAAATTTGGTCAAATTGACCATTCTGGCACTTTGCTAGGACTACCAAAGTGGACCAGTGCACACCACGCGGACCAAACAATATCAACTAACACCTACGTATTGAGATACACCAGAAATACAGAACGAGAGGTAATCCATAAACGCGTTATACATTGAGAAAATCATGAAAAATCATCTTTTCAACGGTATCACAGGGGGTGCACCAATCCTGGCTACTACGTAAAGTTAACCACGAAACCAATACCACGCTGTAATGCACAATGTATGGGTTTATATTCGAATACAAGACGACAGGCCTCCATCTTTAACCGTTTTGGCTGCACTGTCTACATATTTACTGTGTAGTACAACACACAACCGTAGTTGACTACTGAGCACTTTTTTGGAAGAAAACCATAATTTTTCGTCAAAATAACGTTATAATCGCGTTCAGCATCTCAAATCAACTATTTTGACCGTTTCTCAACAAAACTGACAAAATTCAAAAATGTGGTCAAATTGACCATTCGGGCACTTTGCCAGGGTGCCAAAGTGAAACAGTACACAACAAGTAGACCAAACAATATCATGGAATACCCCTGCGCCTATATATAGAGCTCCAATAGAAATAAACAACGAGCGGCTATCCATAAAAGTGTTACACAGTGACAAAGTCATGAAAAAAAGTTTTATAAAGTTTTCAAGTAGTGATGTGGATCGGATCGGATCGGTCCGAACTTTTGATGCTGATCCGATCCGGATGCTTGATTGGCGATCCGATCCGATCCGATCCAGGCCCGGATCGGTCGATCCGATCCGATCCGCCGATCCGATTAAACATTACGTAACCTTGATGAAAGCTAAAAAATCTTTTGTAGAAATATTGTTAAATATGATTTACTATAATGAGTATATTGCTTTAAAAATTTAATGAGTTTGTATATAAATGATAAGATGGCATTTTTGTAATGAGAGCAACTTAGACAATCCCACGACCAAAAATTTTGATTAATTGGAATGAAAATGTCTTGACAATTTTGGGTCACTACCGCAAGTCGTGGATACATACGGGTTGGGTTATGTTGGATCGGAAACTTTGAGCCGTGGGTCAACCCTTGGGTATACACACCCACTTCAGGCTGCGCGGGTCGCTGCATTTTGTAAACCGGCGAAAAAATTCTGAAATTTTTTCACGTATTCAATCCAATCTGGGTACATAAATTTGGTTACAATTCGGTTAAAGTAGGTAAGGTAGCAATGTGAACAATGTACAGCTGTACAAATTGTACAGGGGTATCTGCTAAAAACGATCGATCATCAGGTACGGTATCTTAAAATGGTGGGTCAAAGTTGGTCGTGGTCAACTTTGACGGCGCGGGATGGATCGTGGGTTACCCGCAAGTGTCAAACTGCGGGCTGGGTTAGGTCGCGGGTAGAAAGTGTTGATCCGCGTCGATTCCGAACTCTTGTGTTAACGAAAAGAATGTTGAAAGATTGTTTTTGTAGGCGAAAATTAAGATATATGTATATTTCTAAACATTTCACAATTCACATCACACATTTAGTACGCGTCTTCACGCAACTTCAGTGATGAGAAACCTCGCCTCCACTTGCATATGGTCTATGCATACACTGTATATACGCTTTCGCTAATATAAAACCGATATTTTGATAATTTGAGTAGTAGTTATACTTGTGCGTTTGATTGATCGCTCGAAAAGTTTTTGAAATTAGGCACCATTTTTGGCAAATTACGAAATTTTGTGGTCGAGACTCAAAATTTACATATACTACCGATCCGAAATTTCGCCAAATATACATATTTTGCCGATCCGAAATTTTAAAGCCGATCCGATCCGGCAAATTCAGCGATCCGATTCGATCCGATCCGACCCCCGGATCGGCGATCCGATCCAATCCGGCGATCCGATCCACATCACTATTTTCAAGGGTGTCAGAGGGGTACATCAGTTCTGGCCACTAGGTAAATCTGGCAGCGAAAATAATAGCACGTTGCAATGCACAGTATAGGGTTTATATTCGCATACGAAATGACAGACCTATATGTATAACCTTTTGGCTGCACTGCCCGTACGTAGACAACCCCCTTAAGGGGGGGGGGCTACCCAGATCAAAAATCAAAGTTCTCAAATTTTGCTTATTTTCACATATGTTACTCCCCCAAGGCACCTCTACCTCAGATACGAACAACTAAGCTTGAAAATGCACTATTGGTTTAGTGCGTTTGTCAGTGTATTTACATAGGCAAAAGTACGCCAAACAGCTTAAAAGTAGCCCTTACTTGGACAGTTCTAGCACAAACCACATAAAGCTGAAGCTGAAACTTGGCATAGTAGTAGCCCACATGTAAGCGTAAAATCGTATGATCCGGATTTTTGATATGTATTTTCAAATCTAAAATCGAGGGCGAAATGTGAAAAAATGGCCGTTTTTTGGGCCTGCCAAATTTGAGTGATTTTACATTTGGCGTCACTGCTCAGGCTACGGGCAAAAATTTAGAAAAATGGATCACAGAGGTTGAGATATGACGTTAGGCTATCGAATCATGCAAAAATCAGCTTCGTTAGTGTTAACAAAAATTTCGAGTAAAGGAACGCTTTGTGAGCACAAAAAACTTTTTTTGCGCCTATGATTTACACGTAAAATCGAATTTTCGGGAGCCCCTAGTAAAAAAATGGCAAAAGCATTGGTTCCAGTTTGTTACATCTGCGATGCGCCTTCCCTAGGGCTACTTTGTGTGCAAATTTGAAGAGAATCGGAGAACCTAAAATTTTCACTTTTACAGGTAGCCCCCCCCCCCTTAATACACGTAAATTACCTTCCGAGCCCCCTACCTAGTGCTATAGTGGCACGATCGATTCCAAAATAGCAGATGCACTACAACCCCACTACAGTACCATGCATGTAAAAGACTTGGGCTGTTTGCGTGACTTTTCAAAAATCGGCGCCATTGAATTCTTGACTTTGCCATTTTTCGAGGCCCAAAAAAGGGGCTTCCCCCCTCCCAGCAGAGACAAAATGGCAAAAGCCTAGAACACCATTTTGCTAATGCCTCGAATCCCAACCAGACTGAATATAAATAGCACAAAAAAGTGCCCCGCCAATGTGTATTTCTTGAGATTTGCGACCGGGAAAAAAAGACGGAAAAATCCGAGTTTGCGGGAGTCGATTTTTCATATCTCAGGAAATACTCAGCCGATTTGGCTGAAATTTTGCCAGCATGTAGCCGTCCCCCAGGCAAGTACACACACCAAACTAAATTTTGCCCGAATTTTCGGGGCCCTCCCCCCCGCATACATGTATGTTCACTCCCTAAAATCTCACTGAAATCGCGCCTTGTCCCACACTCCCTTCCAGTCACCATACCATTGCCGCTGACAGATTTTTCTCTGCTGCCCATGTATGGATAACAATACTATATATAAAACAAAACAACGTATAAATAGGCTATACCAACATACCCCTCCACCGCCATCACATACGTTGGCCTCACCCACCGTGACGATGAGCTTTGGCCTTGTGGATGTTCAGGCCAGCGATACCTTTCAGTATCCTGGGACACCCCTGAACATCACAAGGCCTCGGCTCACGCACGGCGGGGTCGGCCAAATGCATCCGGCTGCGGTGGATGCTGAGGCCCCGGCGAGTCTGGAATTTGCGATGACATCCGTCATGGTCGCAGCCTAAACACAAGTGCACACAATTTGGTAAACTCTCGTCAAAAAACTGTCAAATTGAATTACGCACGGATTTCACGATTAAGTTGTTCATAACCAACTTGTGTACGAAATTTTGTCAATTAAGACATATCACCTTGTTTATCAGAAGCTAAATAAACAAGAGACTACACGCAAAAGAAAATAGTAATTTTTTATGTAATATCTTTCTTTATATAATAATTGTTTTCTTTAATTAAATAATATTGTAGTCTCGTAATTCAATGTATATGATATATGGCTACTACACAGAAGGGCAATTAATGTAAGCAAGTCAGAAAACTTAACAATTCTGATCCATCATCGTGCATGTGGCAAACATACTAACCTTCACTCCCTAATAAATTATACACAGAATATGCTTACTGTACTCAACCGGGGCCTCACGGGGAGCCCGTGGCCTCAGATCGTAGCGAGGCTGGAGTGGTTCTTCCACGGGCTCCCACTCGGCCTCCAAACCCCAATTCTGCGCCTCCTCCGCCGCCTGACGCAGTTCTTCATCTTGCTGGGCCCTGCGTTGCTGGCGGAGCCGGCGCTGGTCCGCCAGGCGTCTGGCTTGGCGCTGGTGGACCAGCCGTTGCTTCTGCCTAGCCGGCTCCGCCCAGGGCCCTTCGGCGGCGGGTCTTCTGGCCTTTGGGGATGGGGCCGAGTCCTCTGCCCCGGAGGGCGCCTTCCGCTTCCCGAACCACGAGAAAGCTCGAGGCGGTGACCTCCCCCCAGACGCTGCCGCTGATGTTGATGGGCCAGCGCCTGGAGACCCTTGCGGGCTGAAAAAGAAATAACAATCATGGAATTGAATAACGAATGTGATAAAACTAGCAAAACCAAACTCAACATTCGACGCACTATCGGTGACAGTAATCCACGTAACGGTCTCAATCAAGTCAATCTTACATCAGTTAGACCTACTATATTTCACTGTCTTACATCAAATGTATTATGCATGTCTGCTCCTAATAAATGCTCCTTCACAAATTAGACCTTATACTCTCTAGCAAGAGTGCATAACAAGAAGAGTATGACACTCGAACAATTCCTGGCAGGGGTCAGAATTACAACCTGCGACCATTAACCCCAAAAACAGTCGACCATAGTACCCCCTCCACAAATTGGACCCCGGTTCAACACTTGGCAGGGGTACCCCCCCCCCACAAATTGGACCCCGGTCCAAAACTTGGCAGGGGTACCCCCCACATGTTGGACTCCGGTCTGAAAATGGACCCTAGTGCCAAATCACCAAAATTTCGCTCCAAATGCAGTTTTCGGCCAATCAGAGCCCTGTTGGGGCTACTCAGCGTCAACTTTTGGCTTGGATTACTGACCCCCGCAAAGCATTTGATTCAATGCAAACCAATTCAGTTTTCTGTATGCTTTTATCGATTTTTTGAAACATGACGGGTTCCCCAATGTGAACTTAAAAAAATTTGGTAATGGATTGGTATGAAAACTTTTTTCCAGGGGTAATTTAGGTCCCAAATTTCGGATCCGGCAACCGATTAAGTTTGCGACCTTCTGGTTTCCCATACTGATCCAACCAAGGGGGGGGGGGGTTAAAATGGATAAATTTTTCAACATTGCGAATTTTATGTTTCCTGGGGCAACTTGACCGCCTGAACACGAATCTGAGCTCCATTAGTGTGTGCGACTCTCGTGAAAATCTGTGCGACCGCCTCTGCTCCAGAGAACCAAGGGGTCCAATTTTCGAAATTAAAATTTTGACGTCCCCAGGGGTAATAAAGGCACCTGAACACCGAGGTTCATTTTTGTCTAGGACCCTCTGAAACTAGTCCAATTGGGTCAAAATACAACATTGATATTAGGATGTTAGGTGCAATTTGTGGCCCTGAACGTGAATCCTATGGTCTATTTTGTAACAAGATCGTCCTGTTCTCTACTGCCGGTGCCTGCAATACCTCAATATGTAGGTTGACAACCTATTGTGGCCTGCTGGCAATTTCTTGGGTGATCCTGGAATAAAATAGACCATAGGATTTACGTCCAGGGCCACACATTGCACCTAACATCCAACTATTAATTTTGTATTTTGACCAATATGGACCAGTTTGAGAGAGTCCCAAATAAAAATGAACCTCGGATTCGTGTTCAGGTGCTCGTATTACACATGGGAAAGTAAAAATCTCAATTTCGAAAATTGGACCCTTTGGCTCTTTGCAGGGGAGGCGGTCGCACAGGTTTTTACCAGAGTCGTACACACAAATGGAGCTCTGATTCGTGTTCAGGCGATCAAATTACCCCGGAAAACATAAAATTTGCAATGTTAAAAAATTGACCCATTTTACCCCCTCCCTAGGTGAGGCAGTATGGGAGTATAGAATGTCACAAACTAAAACGGTCGCCGGATCCGAAATTTAGTACCTAAATTACCCCTGGAAAAAAGTTTTCACACCAATCCGTTACCAAATTTTTTTCAAGTACACAAGGGGGGACCCTGGATCTTTCAAAAAATCAACAAAAGCATACAGAAAAATGAATACAATGGGTCGTACCCTGCTTTGCAGGGGTTGGCAATCCAACAAGCTAAAAGTTGAGGCTGAGTAGCCCCAACAAGGCTCTGATTGGCCAAAAACTGCATTTGGCGCGAAATTTTCGTGATTTGGCACTAGGGTCTATTTTCAGACCGGAGTCTGAAACCGGAGTCGAGACCGGACCAAATGTGGGGGGTATACGCGCCACGTTTTGGACCGGGGTCCAATTTGTGGGGGGGGCGTACCCCTGCCAAGTGTTGGACCGGGGTGCAATCTGTGGAGGGGGTACTACGGTCCAATTCGAAGCCTGTTTTTGGAGTTAATGGTCGCAGGTTGTAATTCTGACCCCTGCCAGGAATTGGTCAAGTGTAATACTCTTCTTATTATGCACTCTTCTCTCTAGGAATATTAATAAAACATCATGCACAATAACATGCAAATGAAATGCGCATAAAAGCTGATTGTTCAGTTAATAAGACATTAAAACAAAAAATAACAAAAACAATAGTGGTAAAAGCGGGAAAAACCCTACGCGTTTAGCGGGGAAAAACCTTGGTGCTTCCTGGCCAAACCTTTAAACATAGGCCCTTGTTGAGTATGTAGGTGGAAAGCGCATCCCAATAGATGCAACATCCCTAATAGAACAACCGAAAAAAGTGGTAGGTTTTTCCCCGCATTTTGGTTTTTTTCCACAGTGTTTTTCCCGTAGGTTTTGAGCCTTATAACTCAGAAACATGAATAGTTAGTCCATTTTATTAGTGCAACAGTTGGGCAAAAGATGGCCGTTATAACAGAAGCGAGCATTAATGGATCCGATTTATGTGAAGCACAGGACGACCCGAAAAGTTGAAAATAGGGTTTTTCCCGCACCACTATATACATACTGAAACGACAACAGTACATAAAACATTCAACTTACCAGAGCACCATCGGTAATGATTCAGATTAAAAATTGTGATGTATATACGAGATTATAAGATAATCAATATTACGCCCAACTACTAAGACACAAAAAATGACACAAATAGGAACTCCCTGCAGTATTACCGTGTTTGTCTCGACTAACAACACACCATAGACAATCCAGGAAATCCGAGAGGAATTACCGATGATCATTTTACCAACATTCGACCAAAATCACATCAGACGGTCATTGGTCACTATTATATTATGATCTCAGTGTTATAGTGATAGAAGAGAGAACGGACTTGGTAGCGGACTTCAAAGACCTTATAGTAGGGTGGACTACAGTGCCTAGGATAATTATATTTACACAATGAGACTGACAACCTTTCTCCGACTTGAAAATGCTACGGAATCAAAAAACTATAAAACGTGATACAGCCCTCGATGCTTTTGCGGCAATGTTATATATGAAGATGACTTTTGAAATTTCGGCATCACTACTAAAATTCCAGAGTTACGACTAACAAGTTTGAACAGCAAGAACGAGCGGCTCTGTTTTCCACCTTGCTAGATAAGTACACGACGAAGTTATTTTTGTCTCAAGTAGAAGCTTACTTTCTACTAATTCGACAAAATCTACAATTAATAAATTTTAATGGGAAATTTAAATTTGAATTTGCAAGTGAAGTAGAAAGATCTGATCTGACACATAAGCCCATGAACGTCCAAACATAATGCACATTGCTCAAAAGCAATCTGTCTTACTTTATGCGACGTCGGTTCAGTAGCCAATGGCTGCAACACTGGCAGATCTGCAACAATGCAACTAACAGGGTTGAGAAGGAACGCTTCTTGTATAGAAAAAAACCATGAAACTTCAGAAAAACTTTTCGTGCTTGCATAAATGAACATGGGGTCAATCTGGGGAGAGGATTGCACCGGATTTTTTGAAGTCTTAGTGAAGGGGCTTGTCCAAACGTTTGAGGACCTTGAACTTACAAACACGCAAAAATTGCAAACGCATTACCTTAAAACTGGAAATTTCTTACGAAACTTTGATATTTTTAGCTATTATGTTTTAGATTTTGTATCATTTTAAAGCACTTCACAGTGATCTGGACAATTTTTAGTTTTCAGGCACCTTTTCTCAGCACCAATTAGGTGGGCTCATCGCGATGGGTCAAATGTGAGGTGGAGCTTGTTCCGGAACTCAAAATCTCGTGGGGTTTGCCCCACTCCAAGACCACATGTACATCTGGGCGTACTCGAACTTTAAAAACTTTCGCAAACTGTCTTCATCGAATTTAAAATTGTAGATAGTGTAAAAGTGTAAAAATCAGCAGTGACGTAGTTACGATTACAGGAATTAGTAAGAAAAGGTTCTTCTGTAACCAGGGGCGTAGCGTATTGAATTCCAGCTTTACTTTCGATACCGCTCTGCTCAAAAACTGCGTAGTTCAGGAATTAAATATGCTAATATAGTAATATGTGTCGTTTTTGGCGTCAAAATCGCAGTTAAGTGCATTCTTTTCAAAACATTAAAACGTCTCCCACTTAAACTTTTTCCCAGCTACACTACTGTCTGTAACATAACGTCCCTATTTCAGCAATTTAAATATTGAATACATATGAATGAATTGAAGTTATCAGAATAATAATACGTGCAACCTATACTCTGACCAAAAAATGTGAACTTCATTGCCTCATAGCAGCTTAGTCGTTTGAAGTAACCCCCATAATGTATATCATTCGAACGCATTTTAATGGAGATTTTTATGAAATTATTATGAAACTAAAAAATTTTGAAAAATTTACAGTTAAAAATTTTAATTCTAATAAAATCAATTTTCTCGCCTAATTACAAAAAACCTATTGTATTATATATCGATAGCCATGCCGTTCTGCGTCTAACGATATACACAACATGACTATAGCATGCATCTGTCAAAAATGATAGATTTTTTAATTTTTTATTTTTCCATCGAAAAACGTCATTTTTGGCCCGTGTTATGCGCTGTAACTCAGCAAATGCTCAAGCAAATCTCGCAAATTTTGCATCAGTGGACCCGTTCTGACCCCGCTCAGTCTGTGAAAGTAATAAACTTTCACGAATTGATACTAAATTTTTAATATTCGTCAGGTTTACAGTCATTTTTCAGCAATTTTTATTCAAGATTAGTTAAAATAATTATAACCACAATGAAGTTCAGTTCCTTAGCTTTCATTTGATACCAGAAACACAGATGTACAGGTGGGGGTGTGGGGGGGGCACCCCCCCCCCCCCCGCAGATTTGAGATTCCGGGACAAGCCCCCCCCCTTCAGATTTGACCCACCGGGACAAGCTTCCCTCCGTGATGCTGAAAGAAAGGTGCCCGAACACTCAAAAAAATCCCCAGATCGCTGCAAAATGCTTCAAAAATGAGCAAAAAGCGAAAAAATTTCCAAAATTAGCCACATTTTGTCGAAAATTTCGCCTGTTTTGGCAAAAATTCGAAGTTTTTGCGTTTTTGTCCGCTCGATCCCCTGAAAAGTCTGGACAAGCCCCCCTAAAATTTCGAAAATTCTGGGACAAGGCCCCCCCAGACCGAGACCCCGTGTACACGTATGACCAGAAACATGCGCTTTTGACTGGATTGAACCAAATTCAGCAAAAAAACTATAGCAGTTTTCATTACTTGTCAAAAATTAGTGCTTGGTGAGCGTGTCATGTGCAAGCCTGCAAACATTCTACACGCTGATTCTAAAGAACTGCTAAAGAATTATTATGGTACTAAAGAATTATTATGGTACTAATTATTTTAACCAATGTTGAACAAAAATTCCTGAAAAATGGCTGTAAACCTGACGAATATTAAAAAATTAATATCAAATTTTAAATTTTATTACTTTCACAGACTGCGCGTGGTCGCAACTTGATGCAAAATTTGTAACACTTGGTTGAGAATTTGCTGAGTTACAGCAAATAAAACGGGCCGAAGGTGACGTTTTTCAATAGAAAAATCAAAAAATCTATAATTTTCAACAGGTGCATGCTATAGTCATGTCGTATATATCGTTAGACGCAGAATGTAATGGACTATCGAATGATATTACATTGTTTCTTGTAATTAGATAAAAAAATCGATTTTTTTGAATTAAAATTATTGACTTTAAATTTTTTTAAAAATATTTTTATTTCATAAAAAATCTCCATTAAAAATGCTTTCGAATGAAATATACATCATGGGGATAACTCAAACGACTAAGCTGCTACGTACTCAAGCCCGCACCCGAGGACTGAAGATCCACGCGTGACTTTCACCACCCAAACATGGAATTAGCAGGGGTATATTTCACTTCGCAGCGACTAGATGGATGCAAAAGGTAAATCCTGATTATTGTGTGATCTCCGTATTCCTGTAGTGATGCAACAATGTCATACGAAACCAAAAAGTACAACGATCAGCCAGTAGACCATAAAACAGCACAGCACAGTTGTGTTTTGAGTAATCGTGGATCCGACCCCCCGTTTGGTTCATTTCACAATTACTAAGGTAGTGAGTTACGGGAAGAACCTAAGAAGCTAGTTTGTGAGTTTTTCAATTGTATACCATTTGCAGCCTCACAATTTGGCACAGCTGTGCCCAAGCTTTTTGCCTCAAACACAAATTTTTAATGGATAAAGTATACTTTCAATAAATGGTATGTCACGCAATTCGCCGAAAAACTGCACAGGACGACAACACGAGTCCAAATTTTGGCATAAAATCCCAAAACAAAATAAAATTCGAAGTTTCAGCACTTGCTCTGAATTTTTAATTAATTTGCTTAAGTATGGAAAAGCTCTCAATAATGCAGTCAGCAATGCAACATGGAGAAACAAGTCTGCGAGATGAAAGGGGAAAATTAAATATTTACATGTGCCGTGCAGCTTATCGGTGCCAACGGCTGCACGATTCATTGCACTGGCATGATTTTAGTGGGAAGGGCTCGAGGGAAGCCCCCTAAAAATAGCGCTTTAAGTGAATTTGATGTCCCCCTATAAAATTTAGCCTAAAAATACGCCAGATTGCAAGGGGGTAAATAATAATAGACACATTAATATAATACACACAATGTCGTTAATATTGTTATTATATTTCACTTGAAAAAACGTTTCAGACTCTCTAGCTCAACCTTAACAGCTTTTTCGTTTTGGCAATCATATTTATATAGTAGTCATAGTATGATTCAATATGTTGTCAGTTGAATAAAACTATGGTTGTTCAGTAATACATAAAAATTACCTAAACGAACACATGTATATATATATATATATATAAAGAAATATATATAGAAACAGTGTGCATTATGTTCAAACTTCAAGTGGCATGTAAGCTTTGAAAACAAGAGCCGCCGTTCAAGCTACCATTAACAAAAACTGAACTCTTTAATGACCAAACTGTCCAAAATTTTCAAAATTCTTAGATTTATTTTTGGACATTGTGTCCGTAGACTCCTATTGCCTGTATTGCCTCCAATGGTTACAAGTAGTGTGCAACAAATGCAAATGATTTGCAGATGATCGAAATTTTACTGACTACCGTTATATATACACCATATAGGGTTCTACCAGGAAAGAATCCACACCAATCGGAATTTTCAAGAAAGAAGCTTTTTCTACAAGGCTAGGACAACTAACTCAAGAAAAGGTTTGGGTTGCCAGTCGCCAGTGGTTACCTAAAGTTTGTGCGGAAAAAGAAAATCGTATACTATATTGCGGAGGAAAAACGTAATTTTGCTGTAATTACCCATTCATTGCTACTGATCTGGGGAAAAGTCAAACCGAGATTTCATTAAAACAGTTTTGGCCGCAACGCGTTGTTTTTGGCCTTTGGGTCCGCACGGTCCACCTTGTCTACGTCCCTGGTGTAAACACAAATAAAAATAAATATTTACAGTTTAACACACGTTGTATATAAAGATATCAGACATTCAAATACAATATAGACACATATCCGCAAAACTACCAATAATGCGACTATTTTCTGGGAATCTGCTAGCCACCAGAAACTGTAACGTGCAATTTAAAAACTTTTTTGATAGCCAGGATAAGCAGGAATCCATTATTAAAAGGCCTTTTCGTCCTCATCTGTGTCATCGCACCTGCTTCAATTCAGTCGCATTATCGGTTTTGCATGAAGACTCGAACAGTGCAAGTGATAATAGTGGCTGTTGGTATCGTCAAAAATTGGATTTAGTAGTGGATTAGTATTAGTAGACTATAACTTCTCTAGTTTTAACACTATAGCACCAGAACCTAATTGTACGTACTATAACAAGATTGAGGATGGCTGTCTTTCAGCGTGACCCCCCACCTCTCACTCATATCAGCTATCACAACTGCCTCAAAAAGTTTTCGAAAAAAGAGCATATCCTTTCTCTACAGATATTTGAACTGCACGTGACGTGTGGTAATCACGAGCTGCATTGTACAATAAATTAATAAAATTAAAATTATGCTAAATTCAATTTCGCGCAAGACCCAGTGTGATGTTAGTTGATTTCAGTACGCTTAAATACAGTGGCGTACCCAGACAAAAAAATTAACTTTGTGGGAATGGCCCAGAAGAAAACATAGATTTTCATTTTTAGGCCAAGTCTGGTCAATTTGAAACTTTTGTCGGCCGGGTAATAAAAAAGCAAAGGGGGCACTCTTGTGTAAAAAATTTAGGAGGAGAGGAATTCCCACCCCCCCCCCCCGGGTACGTCCTTGCTTAAATACGCAAAAATTGAAATACGCTGAAATTAGCTAAATCGGTATAGTGGTGCGGGGAAAAAACCCTACGCGTTTTGCGGGGAAAAAAACCCTAGTGCTTCCTGGCCGAACCTCACGACATAGGACCTTTTTGAGTATGCAGGTGGAAAGCGCATCCCAAACTGACTTACCACACCAATTTCTGTGCAGTTTTGAGGCCTGTAGCGTTTTTTATAAAATTTCAAAATTTTGCATGTTGAAAAATTCCAAAGTGACAAAATTTTCCAAATTTTTGACTTGTCATAATTTGTCACAAAAACACTTTTGACCAACGCCGTTTGCATTTTTCAAGAGAGTTACCTTTCCTCTATACTTCTGAAGCTCGAAAACCGTGAAAAACGCTGTGGTTGACCTGTGACTGGTCAAAGTTTGTGCGGGAAAAAAAACCCTATTGCGGGGAAAAAACCCTATTTTGTTTGGCGACATTTTTTTGCTAAACTCACCCATTGTTGCTACTAAAGTTTGTTCATCTGGGCTAACAATATGCGTAGAGTTCATTAAAACCGTTTATTCGGCCGCAAAACGTCGTTTTTTGTCATTTTGGGCCATACCCCGACACCCCTTACGAAACCTGTTTTGGTGATGTTTCACCAAAATTTGGCATTTTTTGCAATATTTAGGTTTTAGCTGCTGCGTACCACTGAAATCCAAGAATGATAGACGCGGCTGGTGTTTGTCCGCTGTTTCTAACGTAATAAGCGCAAAAATCTGTTTTTAATGCTTTTAAATACGGAAAAAATGCATATTTGGGCAGAAGTCATTTCTACCAAAAAAAGTCGATTTTTGAAGAATCATTGTGAGTCACATGGATGTCGGAGAAACGGTTTTTTTAGTCCATACTGCAGCCTAAGAGTTGTAGAACACGATGAAATTGTGTTTATACTCCCTGCTAATAGAACAACCAGAAAAAGTGATAGGGTTTTTTTTCCGCATAGGGTTTTTTCCCGGAGGTTTCGAGACTCATTACTCAGAAACGTGAGTAGTTACAATCCATTTTATTAGTGCAACAGTTAGGCGAAAGATGGCCGTTATAACAGCCGCGAGCATTAATGGATCCGATTTATGTGGAGCACAGGACGACCCGAAAAGTTGAAAATAGGGGTTTTTTTCCCGCACCACTACACCCGCTTTTCAGTGGTTTCTATTACATAATTAAACCTATCAAAGTCAATCACAAATAACAAATAATCATTCATATGTATTACTAAACAATTCAATAGAGGAATTGAGGATCAGATTTGAACCTATTTCATAAGCAAAGTATACTATTTAGTGTCCGATTTACGTACACATTTATTAAAAATTGGCGACAATGACGCTCCCATTAATGACTAAACGCTTAACTGTTCGCGCAAATTGGCTAAGCTCCCAATAAGTTCAAATCTAGTCCGACTAAATGTACTACTTGACTAAAAATCGTACCGGGGTCTTTGCTGCACCTGAGGTGGCGTCCGGTTGAGGGCCAAGCCCACACTGAAAAATTAAAAGCATATATGCGTATATTAATCGCGTTTAGCATCTCAAATCAATATATAGATATAGACAGCTTTTCGACAAAACTGGCAAAATTCGAAAATTTGGTCCAATTGACCATTCGGGCACTTTGCCAGGGGTGCCAAAGTGAAACAGTACACAACAAGTAGACCAAACAATATCATGGGATATCCCTGCGCCTATATATAGAGCTCCAATAGAAATAAACAACGAGCGGCTATCCATAAAAGCGTTACATATATATACATTGACAAAGTCATGAAAAAACGTGTTGTCTTCAAGAGTGTCAGAGGGGGGAAGATCAGTTCTGGCTACTAGGTAAATCTGGCAGCAAAATTAATAGCACGTTGCAACGCACAGTCTAGAGGTTTATATTCGAATACCAGACGACAAGAGTCAAGCTATAAACGTTTTGGCTGTACTGCTTACACGTTTTCTATGTATACACAACATATACACAACCATAGTTGCCCACTGAGCACTTTTTTGGCAGAAAACCATAGTTTTTCGTCACAATAACGTTATAATCGCGTTCAGCATCTTAAATCAACTATTTTGATTGTTTTTCAACAAAACAGACAAAATTCGAAAATTTGGTCAAATTTACTATTTGGGTTTTGCCAGGAATGACAAAGTGAAACAGTACACAACAAGTACACCAAACAATATCATGGGATACCCCTGTGCCTATATATAGAGCTCCAATAGAAATAAACAACGAGCGGCTATCCATAAAAGCGTTATATATACATTGACAAGTCATGAAAAACATGTTTTCAAGGGTGTCAGAGGGGGGTACATCAGTTCTGGCTACTAGGTAAATCTGGCAGCAAAATTAATATCACGTTGCAATGCACAGTATAGGGGTTTATATTCGCATACGAAATGACAGACCTCTATCTATAACCGTTTTGGCTGTACTGCCCGTAGGTTGACTACCCCCCTAATACACGTATAGCAAGCGGGGAAAAAACCCAACCCATTTTTTGGGAAAAAACCCACCCCAGTTCCGGAACTTGGATACGTGGCACAGGTCTAAAAATTTGAAAATTTGCCAGAGTATAGTACAGTCCCTGTAGACAAATGTATACAAGCGGTATCCAAAAGGGGTCTCGCTAGTATTTTTTATGAGTCAAAAATTGGACCCCCATTTTTGACCCAACATGGCTCCATGGGAGGTGAATAAATTTTGGAGTCTCATTTCTCAGCACTAAGAGATGCGAGCTCAAATGTAAAAACACTTTTACAGAGGACTACCCTTCCTCTATTCATGACCGCAGCCTCCTTCTTTCGTACGAGGGGGGGCATGACCGAAATTAGACGGTGTAAAAAAACCCATGTGGGGGAAAACCCACTTTTTGAAAATGATCTGGTGATGTCGTGAAATTTGGTCAATTGGAGACGCATCAGAAAAATTTTCCGGCTGGACCATAAAAATTAAAGGGGGTACCCTTGTGTAAAAATTCAGTCGGAAAAAATTTCGGCGGGGGGGCCCACCGCCCCCCCTGGGACCGCCCCTGATATATAGTATATATATTTAAACACGAAAGAAAACTTACACCGGGAATCTGTGAACGCGCCGCTGCGGGGAAGTCTCCTCTTCCATCGCAGGTAACTGAAACAAAAATTAAGGGCCTCAGGAGCATGATAAATATATACGTATTATAATAAGGGGGAGAGTTGACTATCGGAGGTTAACTGGACGCGATTTGTACAATTCATAACGCCCTGGGTTTTGGAAAATAAATGTGTACATACACACACACATTTTTCCCAAAATTTTGCCCGGAGGAACCCCCCAAAGTTCATGTTTTGACTAAGACTTGAAAGACTTTTTGAATGCAAACTTTATATAAACACCGGTGGGGCAAGGTTTGTTAGTGTCCAGAAGTGTGTCCAGCAGGGTTTTTTTTCAAAATCGGATTTCATCATTCTGGCGTCATTTTTAAATTCCTGTCGTCATATTTTTCGTTCGTGAAAATTAAATTATGCCTTTACAGTACCGTAGCGCTGCAGCAATATTGCTGCTAGTTAGCGTTAACTTACAGTGGCGTACCGAGAGAAAATTTTCGATCAAAAATTTAAAAAATCAGCATTTTCATGAAATTTAAGCGGTTTTTTTACCTAATTTTGGCCAAAATTTGTTAAAATCTGTGTTTTTTTGGCCAGAAAAGATGTAAATTACTAAATTGCAATTTTTTTGACGGGGGGGGGGGGGTCAAAATTAAGTAGACGATGGGAGGAAGGGCCCAACCAGGGGGAGGGGTTATATATATACCAGGGTTTTTTTTCAAAATCGGATTTCATCATTCTGGCGTCATTTTTATTTTTCGTTCGTCAAAATTAGATTATGGCTTTATACAACCGTTGCGCTGCAGCAGTATTGCTAGTTAGCGTTATCTTACAGTGGCGTACCGAGAAAAAATTTTCGGAGAAAAATTAAAAAAACCAGCATTTTTATGAAATTTAAGTGTTTTTTACCAAATTTTGGCCAAAATTTGTTGAAATCTGTGTTTTTTGGCCAAGAAAATATGTAAATTACTTAATTGCGATTTTATTGACAGGGGGGTCAAAATTAAGAGACCGATGGGAGGGAAGGGTCCCACCAGGGGGAGGGGTATATATATTATATACCCGAAGTTTTTGTGCTTTTTGTACATGTATGCTTGTACGTACATGTAATCTCAGTCTGGTAAGGGGCTTGTCCCGGATTTTTCAAAATTTTAGGGGGTCTTGTCCGACATATTGGGGACTTGAACTCATAACGGCCTAAAAATGGGAATTTTTTGCAAAATTTGTATGTTTTTCGCGACTTTTTTAGCTTTTTGCTAATTTTTAAAGCAATCTGAGGCAAATTTTGAGTTTTCTGACACATTTTTTTAACTTTGAGGAGGATTTGCTTGTCCCGGAATCCTAAATCTGGGGTGAGCTTGCCCCCCCCAGACCTTCCTTGTACGTCTATATGCCGAAGAGTTTGGTCAAATTCAAATTTTTGCGTTTAATGGCAAAAAAATAAATTACATATTGGGGACGCATAGGAAAATTTTTTAATTTTGGACGTAATTTGGTGAATTAGTGAGTTTTTGAAAAAAATTTTCTTTCTAATTTATTTTTTATCGGTATAGTCAGGGTGGGGAAAAAAAACATGACGGAAAATTGGGGTAAAAAAAACATGCCCTGTGGCTGAGCACTGTAGGCGTGGTAAGGGGGTCTAGAACGTAATTTACGTGATAGGGTGGTAGGCTACCTACGGGCACTACAGCTCTAACGGTTATAGATGGAGGTCTGTCGTTTTTTATGCGAATATGAACCTCTATACTGTGCATTTCAGTGTGCTATTAGTTTTACTGTCCGATTTACCTATTAGCCAGAACTGGTGCACCCCCCGTGATATCGTTGAAAAAATAATTTTTCATGATTTTCACAATGTATAACGCTTTTATGGATAACCTCTTGTTCTGTATTTCTATTGCATCTTAATACATAGGCGTGGGGCTGTCAGTTGATATATTTTGGTCAGCGTGGTGTGCACTGTTCCACTTTGGCAGCCCTGGCAAAGTGCCAGAATAGTCAATTTGACCAAATTTTTGAATTTTGTCAGTTTTGTTGAAAAACTGTGGAAAAGGCTAATTTGAGGTGCTGAACGGGAGTATAACGTTGTTTTGACTAAAAACTAATGTTTTTTAACCGAAAAAGTGCTCAGTGGTCTACTACGGTTGCTTGGTTCGCGTTGTGTATGCTGTTTCATTTTGTCACCCCTGGCAAGTGCCAGAATGGTCAATTTGACCAACTATTTCTCTTGCAATAAACGTAATAAGGTTAAAACTGACTTTGCTGTTGTTTCTGTTGTACTACGATGCCATAGCCACGAAAAAAAGCAATATTTCAGCATATGTTTTTTTTCCCCACCCTCATGTTTTTTTTCCCCAATCTGCGGGGAAAAAAAACATGAGTTAAATCTGTTATAGTGTAAGTCACAGTGATAGCTGGAACAGTGTTTACAGTGTGCAGGTGCCTGGAGGTACTAGCTATCTTTGCAACTTTACCTCGCACTGATATCTCATACATGACGGGAAATATAACCTTAGTTCCCTATTTGTGTTTTTTTTCCCCACCCTGACTATATTTATCTTTTATGTACCGATTAGCAAATTGGCTAAAATAAAATGACCAAAAAAATTTTAGCAGACTCAAAAATTTTCGCCAATGCTAACGTTTTGGCCCAAAAAACCCCAGAATTTAACACAAAAATTTGCCGATAAAACAGCGCATATTGTGCGAACATTATATTATATACTAATTTTGGCCGACCGAAAACATCAGAGCTAAAATTTGAGCTCATAATAACCAGAACAGTAAGCAGGGGTCTAAGAGCGACAACCCTCAAAAATAAAATTAGAGAATTTTTCACTTTTTAGGCCAACCTGGGTCAAATGAAGACGTTTCAGAAATTTTTTCGAGCCGAGAAATTGACTAGGAAATGAAAAATGACTAGGATTATGATTAGAAAAACAGCTAAACTTATTAATCATGTCGAAACATGCATCTGGGATTTTTTAGTTTTTTTGTTTTTTGTTCTGGTCTCCTGGGGGCTGCCGCCCCCAGACCCCTGCAATTTTTGTAGCTACGCTGCAGTTTCCGTTATTGGCGAATGGCGAGGGTCGGGTCGGAATTGTCACCGAGAATGTCAATAACATGAATAACGTATTGAATACACCGATAAAAAGCATATGACCTTTACGGTCCCACCTGGACGCACTGTCATTTTGTAGGACGCAATTTTTTTGAACGGGACGCAAAATGGACGCAGTCTCGGATTTGAAAAAAAACCCTGTCAAAGGTTCGTCATTTTTATTTTCTGAACGTCATTTTTAAGTTTCAATTCTGCAAATGACACCATTTTTGACTAAAAAAACCCTGTTATATACCCAAAGGTTTTGTGCTTTTTGTACACCTTTGTATGACCTTATGACCCAGGGTTATTTTTTCGTCAAAAATGGCGTCATTTGCAGAAATGAAACTTAAAAATGACGTTCAGAAAATAAAAATGACGAAGCTTTGACGAAAGGTTTTGAGCAAATATTGACGCTGATTTGTTCAAATTTGGCCTAAAAAGTGAAAAAATCTCCAATTTTGTTGTTGGTGTCGTTTTTAGACCCCGGCATCCGTGTGGCTTACTGTTCTTGGTATTCTGAACTCAAATTTTAGCTATGATGTTTTCGATCGGCCAAAATTATTTTAATCTTTGGACAATATGCGCTGTATCTACAAAATTTTCTGTTAAATTGCAAAAAAGTGTATTTTAAAATTATTACAAAAAATCGAACCGTCATTCCAAATCCGAAATTTTTTGACTTTTAAAATTTTATCGAAATCTTCGGCACACAGATGTACAAGGGCGTCTGGGGGGCAAGCTCCGTCCCCATTGTAAAAAATCCCATTGGAAATGGAAATTTCGGAGTTGTTCTGAGATTAGGTCCCCAAGATGTCGGGACAAGACCACTAAAATTTTGAAAAATCCGGGACATGCCCTCCCGGACTGAGACCCGATGTATATACATGCATACATGTAACAGCACCAAAACTTCAAGTATATACCCCGCCCCATCGGTCTACTATATTTTGACCCCTCTCTCAAAAAAAATCAAAAGTTATACCTTTTTTGAACCAAAAACCACCGATTTCAACAATTTTTGACAAAAATTTGAATAAAAACTCTATTAAATTTCATAAAAATGCCGTTTTTTTTAAATCTTGGCTAAAAATGTTTTCTCGGTACATCACTGTAAGATAACGCTAACTAGCAATAATGATGCAGCTCAACGATACTGTAAAGCAATATACTGGTGCGGGAAAAAACCCTATTTTCAACTTTTCGGGTCGTCCTGTGCTCCACATAAATCGGATCCATTAATGCTCGCGGCTGTTATAACGGCCATCTTTCGCCTAACTTTTGCACTAATAAAACGGATTGTATATAACTACTCACGTTCATACATGTACACGGGGTCTCGGTCTGGGGGGGGCTTGTCCCGAAATTTTCGACATTTAGGGGGGGCTTGTCCCGATATTTTGTCCCAAAAACGCGAAAATTTCCAATTTTTGCCTAAAAATGGGAAATTTTTGCGAAATTCCGATATTTTTAGCGATTTTTTCGTTTTTTCGGTCATTTTTGAAGCATTTTACGGCGATCTGAAGCGATTTTGGGGTTTCAGAGAGGGGGGCTTGTCCCAACTTGTCAAATCTGAGGGGGGGCTTGTCCCAGAATTTCAAATCTGGGGGGGGGGGCATGCCCCCCCCCCCCCCAGACCCCCCCCCCATGTACATCTGTGCTCACGTTTCTGAGTAATGAGTCTCGAAACCTCCGGGGAAAAAAACCCTATCACTTTTTCTGGTTGTTCTATTAGGAGTGAGTATATAGACACAATTTCCTCGTGTTCTACAACTCTTAGGCTGCAGTGACCTTTGTAGGTACATGTAATCTCAGTCTGGTCCTCTGGTGGGGGCTTGTCCCGGATTTTTCAATATTTTAGGGGGTCTTGTCCGACATATTGGGGACTTGAACTCAAAAACGGCCTAAAAATTTTTTTTGCAAATTTTTTTCGCTTTTTTCTCTTTCTCAATTTTTAAAGCAATCTGGGGCAAATTTTGAGTTTTCGGGCACCTTTTTTTAACTGTGAGGAGGGTTTGCTTGTCGAAGAATCCCAAATTTGGGGGGAGCTTGCCTCCCATGTACGTCTATGTGCCGAAGATTTCGGTAAAATTTAAAGTAAAAAGAATTCGGAGAGGGTATGACCTTTCGATTTTTAGTAATAATAAAGGGAAATGTAAAGGTAACCCGCGGATACCCGTAGGTGTGTCCGCACTCGCATGCGGTGCTCATCTCCGTTACAAAGCCTACAGGGGTCTACGAAGCGTCAGATCCCTAAAGGGGTCCGTGTGGGGCACAAAAGTCAGTACCTCCCCCCGGACATTTTTTCCAGGTACGCCACTGCTTAAAGATAAGAGTTGAATATTTTTTCAAAAAAATTTCAAATCCCCAAAATCGTAAATAATTGAGCACGGCCAGTGCCCTAAGATTTTTCCCTAAAACACGAGCGTAGATAGCATTATATAGTGGTGCAGGAAAAAACTCTACGCGTTTTGCGGGGAAAAAAACCCAGTGCTTCCTGGCCGAACCTTACCACATACTAGGACCTTTTTGAGTATGTAGGTAGAAAGCGCATCCCAAACTGACTACCACAGCAATTTCTGTGCAGTTTTGAGGCCTGCAGCATTTTTTATAAATTTTCAAAACTTTGCATGTTGAAAAATTCCAAACTCCAACGTGACAAAATTTTGCACATTTTTGACTTGTCATAATTTTTCACAAAACCAATTTTGGCCAACAATTGCACTTTTCAAGAGAGTTATATACCTTTCCTTCCTCTATATATACTTCTGAAGCTCAAAAACAGTGAAAAACGTTGTGGTTTACCTGTGACAGTTCAAAGTTTGTGCGGGAAAAAACCCTATTGCGGGGAAAAACCCTATTTGGTTTGGCGACAATTTTTGATAAAGTGCTAAACTCATCCATGGTTGATACAAAAGTTGACTGATCTGGGGTAAGAACATGTGTAGACTTCACTGAAACCGTTTATTCGGCCGCAAAACGTCGTTTTTTTGTCGTTTTGCTTTTGGCCCATACCCTGAAACCCCGTACGAAACCTGTTTTGATGATGTTTCACCAAAATTTGACATTTTTTGGAATATTTAGGCTTTAGCTGCTGCGCAGTGGCGTAACCAGGAAAAAATTTCGGGGGGGGGGGGGGGGAATGACTTTTCGATTTTTTGAAATGTGCTAAAATGCACCTAATTGCAATTTTAACGCAAAAAACGACACATATTAGCATATTTTGTTCAGAAACAACGCTAATTTTTTGACCAGAGCGGCATCAAAAGTAAATATGGATCTCGAAACACCGAAAATTACAAAACTGATGGACCGACAAGGGTCCAGAAGCTAGCAAATTTGAAAACTTTAAGAACATTTTTGACAATTCCAGCTGCAAATTCACCAAACATATCAATTTTGCTACAATGAACCAGCTAAAAAGATGCATTAAACAGTGTATTAAGCAAATAAATAGTGTAAAATGCACCCATATACACATGCACACGCTTTCATGAAACACAAAAGCAAGAAACATTGAGCCGCAAGGTTGCAGGGGTCTGGTGGCGGCAGCCCCTGAAAAAATTGGGGAACATTTCTGATTTTTAGGCCAAATTTGGTAAATTAGAGACGTATCGGAAATATTTTCCGGCCGGACCATAAAAACCAAAGGGGGGACTCTTGTTTAAAATTTCAGTCGGAAAAAATTTCGGGTGGGGGGGGGGAACTCCCCCCATTTACCCCCCCCCCTGGCTACGCCCCTGCTGCTGCGTACCACCTAAATATAAGAATGTAGACGCGGGCGGTGTTTGGTTTCTAACGTAATAAGCGCAAAAATCTATTTTTAATGCATTTAAATACTAAAAAAGTGCATATTTGGGCAGAAGTCATTTCTGCCAAAAACGGTCGATTTTTGAAGATTTATTGTGAGTCACATGGGTGTCGGAGAAACGGTTTTTTAGTCTATACTGCAGCCTAAGAGTTGTAGAACACGATGAAATTGAGTTTATACTCACTGCTGATAGAACAGCCGAAAAAAGTGGTAGGGTTTTTTCCCCCGCATAGGGTTTTTTACCCGGAGGTTTCGAGGCTTATTATTGAGAAACGTGTGTAGTTAGAATCCATTTTATTAGTGCAACAGTTAGGCGAAAGATGGCCGTTATAACAGCCGCGAGCATTAATGAATCCGATTTATGTGGAGCGCAGGAGGACCCGAAAAGTTAAAAATAGGGTTTTTCCCCACACCACTGTAACCGCTCTGCGCACTTGACGTAAAAAAATTGGGCATGTGCGTCAGACGACGCAAAATTTTTGACGAAAAAAAAACACTGACACACACACGTACTAACGCTAAAAAAAATTTCGGTAAACCCTCCTCCGCCTTTCAAAAATCCTGGCTACACTAGAGAATATCCCAAACTCAAATTAATGCCAAATTTGAATTTGGCTGAAAATTAGACGATTTGGCAAATATGGCCAAATTTTCACAAGGAATAGAGTCAAAGTGCCTTTGTTTTGTTCTAACAAATCGTAAACATTATTTCGACTCCATTAAAAGCACGTTTGGAACGGGTAAAGTAAGGAAATTTGCGAAAATGTCTCCCACTAAGGGGTCAGATTTCGACGATCAAGTGCAGTTGGGGGGGGGGGCAGAATACTGGACCTATTTTTTTGGAGTAGAGCACCTGAAGGCAGGGTTTTTTTGAAAATCCGAAGTGAGTGCGGATATATATAGCAGGCGGGGAAAAAACCCGCTTTTTCATATTTCGTCATGTAGCTCATAGACTATACGTTTTCACGGGAAACCAAAAAAATCTGTCGTAGGCCTAACCTTGCCATACATGGGCAAGGTGGTTGAAATGAACCCGGGAAAACTAACAATTTCTTGCGCGGTCCCTTTACCCCAGTCGAAAAAGTCCATTGCAAAATGTAGTTTGTAGTCATTTTTAATCTATGTAAATAAATTCACTGTCAGTGGCCCACCCAAAAAAAGTTTCAGCGGGAATCACGTTTTTATGATGGGTTAAAACACACATGTATGAGGGGTGGATGGGCCCTCCCCAAATCGAGGGGCCAGGGGTCCCCGAAATTCGGACAAATTTTAGCGAAAATGGCACTTTTTTGGGAAAATTTTGCAAACTTTAGGGTATTTTCAGTCGTTCATTTCGTTTTTGCTGCGATAAAACAGCTAAAACAATACATTAAATAGTGTATTAAGCAAATAAATATAGACAACGCACTTATATACACATGTACACGCTTTAACGAAACTCAAAAGCAAGGAAGGTGTCATCCAGAAAGTTGCAGGGGTCTGGGGGCGGCAGCCCCCAGAAAAAACTAGGGAAATTTTTAGGCCAAATTTGGTCAATTGGAGACGTATCAGAAATTTTTTCCGGCCGGGCCATAAAAACCAAAGGGGGGACCCTTGTGTAAAATTTCAGTCGAAAAAAATTTAGAAGGGGGAATTTCCCCCATCCCCCCCTGGCTACGCCCCTGTCCACAAGTAAATTCTGCATAATGTACTCTTGTAGAAATGCATAGGCTTTAATGTTGATGAAAGCTAATAACAGCGAATAGTGAGCCAAAAGTTGCAGAGCTCTGGGGGCGGCAGCCCCCAGAACAAAAAGATATTTTTTCAAGTTTTCGGTCAAATTGGTCAATTAAAGACGTATCAGAATTTTTTTTCTGTCGGGCAATAAAAACCAAAGGAGGGACCGCGCAATCAAGCTAGAGTTGGACTGCGCAATCATTAAGAGTTGGACTGCGCCTGCGCGGACTATTTGTAGTTTTGGACTGCGCAGTGCGCGGTCCCACTCTTATTGTCTGCGGAATCCTACTGACTGCGCAGTGCGCAGTCTAACTCTAGTTTGACTGCGCCTGCACAGACTATTTGGGCGCAGTGGCCGCAGTCCAACTATTAATTGGCTGCGCAAATCTTATATACCGACTGCGCAGTTTAACTCTTGTTTGACTGCGCAATCAATCTAGAATTAGGCTGCGCAGTCATTAGGATTGCGCGGTCAATTAATAGTTAGACTGAGCAGACTTTTGGACTGCGCACTCAATCTAGAGTTAGACTGCGCAGTCATAAGATTGCGAGTTGGACTGCTCAATCAATCTACGGTGAGACTGCGCAGTCAATTCTCACGTCCGTTATGCGCGCGGTTCGTATAGTTATATATATACTCAGACCTCAGAGCAGCCCTCGCTCCGCTCGGGCTGCGCGGTCCAACTCCGACCGCTGCGCGGTCGCGCGGTCCACCCGGGAAAATCCCGGGTGAATCCCGGGTCTTGCCCATGTATGAACCTTGCTCTAAATGCTGGCACCGGTTTCATTTCGCTATCTCTTATAGCAACCTTAACTAAAAAAAACGGAAGGCCGATTTTTCGAAAAAAAACGGATGGGTTTTTTTCAGAGTCCATGACTTACACAGAGCCAGCAATCGTGGAGAAAGTAGAAAAAAGACTAAATTTTAATTTGTAGTGGTGCAGTAGCTTCCAAAAGTTAAATTCAAAAAATTTTGTTAAAATTTCTCAGACCACCCAAATTTAGAGTCGGAATATCGACCTCGGAAATTTTGGATAAAGTATCATATTTTCATCAACATCCATCCAATCACTCCCAAACTCACCACAATGATAATCTAAACTATTGTCTATCTTCTGTCACAATCTTATCCCTCGGAGTGACGTGTACTCCGAAATACAGCATCCGTTTTTTTTCGATAAATTTTCTCGAAAAAAAACGGAATGTTTGATCCGTGTTTAGATCACAATTATATCGTCCTGTTTTGAATATTATTAACATTATTGAGAAAAAAGCCTTGTAATGAATCCACAGTCAGTCCCGCACTCCCGCCCCACAGTGAGGGTCCTGATAGGTCTACATTGGTCAATTTTTTAAAAATGGTTTTTTGACGTCTCTGGGGATAAATTAGGCCGCTGAACGCGAATTCGAGATTCATTTTTGTTTAGAAAGTCTTTTGGACCCCCCACGACCCCCCTTAAGGAATTTCCCATTGGGGGTCCCCAGCGGTCACTTTTTCGAAATGAGGATTTTAATGCTTTTGGAGATAAATTGAGCCGCTGAACGCGATCAGAGGATCCTCTGCATAGAATAGGGGGCCCTATAGCGTCGACCACCCGTTATTGCAGTCGAGAGTTAGCTGCTCACACTTATTTTGGTGATAGACTGTTTCAGGTTTAAGGCTGTCTGCATTAGTTATTTTTTTTCACAATTCCTTGTTCGAAGTGCTCTATTATACGATGTTGATGAGAAAAAAAAGATTTTTCTTGATGTTCGAGTTTTAAAAAGTGAAGTTTATGCAGGTTTTGGGTGTTTAATGACCTCCGTTATATTTTTGAAAAAATCCGTTTTATTTAGGGAAATCATTATCAAAAAAAACGGACGATTTTTCTTTTTTGCAGAAAAAATAGACTTTTCATAGAAAAATTTAGATGCTAACATAAGCTGAATATGATTAAGATTCCTATGATACATCAACTGTGTGTTTTGACCCATTTTTAAAAAAAAATATGACAAAAATTTAAAATCTCCGTTTTTTTTAGTTAAGGTTGTTAGTGGCGGGAAGCCAAAAACTTGCCGGGGAAAAAAACCCATTTGGGGGAAAAAAACCCATGTGGGGGGAAAAAACCCATCACATAAATCACCCGAAAAGTGTGTTAGCGGTAGTTTTTCAACGCTATGGCACGTATTAGGAGTAGTAGAGGCCCCTGATGCCAAAACTATGCGCAGATTTGCTATGGGGCCTCAGGTAGACAAGTTTGAAAACTGCCCTTCGCAGCCCATTATATATAAAATTTTGAATTTTCAGATTTGAAAACAAAACACCTTCATTTCGCCTGAAAACGTTGAAAACAACTAAAAAGTTGCTATTACGCTTCAAATACATGCAAAATCTGCAGTTTATGGCTACTTTTTACGCCATCGACCCTCCATGGAGGCTACCGTAAGTGGGTGTGACTGGTCGTGACGGGCATATATAGTTTAATTTTATTCGGTTATTTGGCGTTTAAACAAGAGAAATTAACAGGTTATAATTAAAAATAGGGATGTCGCGGATGTCATTTTTTTGACATCCGTGGATGCGGATGCGGATGTTGACTTCTGACATCCGCGCGGATGCGGATGCGGATCTTTTTAGAATACGTTCTAAACAAGTTATGAGCCAAATTTTTGAAAAAAATTTCACCAAAAAGTACACAATACACTAAAAATAGCAAGTATGAATGCAAGAATGAAAGTACTAAGGTATGAGGCTTAGATGAAACAGTTTGTATCAAAGTTGTGCATTCATTTTATATATATATCTTCTAAGCCATGCGCCGCCATCAACAGTTTGTTTAAAACGCTTTTGGTTAACTTTATGCCAACTCAAAGGCTATCGGCGTGACCCTCTGGTTACTTGATGCTTTTGGTTTTGGTTGGTGTATAATCACTATACGTTACTCTGTCTATTCTTTTTAATCTACGAAAGCATGCAAGTTAAAAACCAATAATATTGTTTTGACAATTATTGCTTTACAAGTTTGTAGACTAGTCTCTCTCAAACATGCAAAACTCAGTTAGAATGTGCCCGCAATATCAAATCTTTGTGAAGCCTATTTTAGAAAAGAGCGATTTGCAACCAACAATGACGTGAAAAAGCCTAGAATAAAGTATCAATCCACCGTTTTAAGAGCAAAAATATCAGTATATACACGCACAAAAATCAAAATTGCCGTCTGATTTTCTACATTTTTAGTAATTTTTGCCAAATCTGCAACATCCGCACATCCGCATTAATTTTTTGCGGATGCGGATGCGGATGTCAAAAAGTTGCGGATCATCCGCGGATGCGGATGCGGATATCCGCGACATCCCTACAAAAAATGTACAAAAAAAGTACAAAAAAAGTACAAACTTGCCAGTGGCGTATTTAGGGGGGGGGGGGTAGGTGGGCTGCAGCCCCCCCCCCCTTTAGCTATTTTAGCCCCCCCCCCCCCTTAGAGGGTCGCAGCCCCCCCCTTTCCGAAACTTCAAAAGCTGACAAAAGTGTTTCTGATACCTCCACAATTGACAAATTCTACCTTCAAAATTTAAAAAATCTCCAAGTTTTTTCCATTCTGTTGATGTTTTTTCGGCTAAGATACCTTTTTTCTTTGTGCATGCCTATATATCTGCCAGGTCTATTATCATATTCTGTGCTAATTGATTAATGTCTCAGATGCTTGTATAGTTGGATAGGGTAAAAAATACAAAATTAAATTTCTTTGTGGGGGATGAGTTTTCTTTGTTTTAAAACGCTAAAAATGCATTAATTGCTATTTTAACGCTAAAAACGACATATATTAGCAATTTTATAGTTTCTGTATAATAAAATTAGCCACAGTCGACCATTTGGAACTTTGAATAATGATCTGCTAACGGCAAGTGTATCCGCGTCTCGTGTGTCAATTTTCAACCCTAAAATTGCAACACACATCAGAAACGGTCGTTCTTGACGACGGATCAGAAAAAGCCACCTGGCAAAAGCATATTGCAACGATAAATCATCGCAAAACCCCAATTTTTGAACGCAGCCATAAAATAGCCTACGCTGGCCCATAGCACAAAAAGATTCACTCCAACTCTTATGTACGCAGCTGTACACAACGGGCTTTTACGCCAAATGGACGTGACTTTTGTTCCCCGCTCGACTATATGTAACGTAAGTCATAGGCCCCTGGGCCTATTTTTTGATCCATGGGCTTAAATAAAAATGTTTAATATTTTGAAATTATATATTTTTGTTTATTTTATGTCAACAGTGCAGTTGTCAGTGCAATGTAGATGGTTAAAACCTCAAAAAAGCTAAAACTTCAAAACGTGTAGTTTTCATTGCAATTTCGATGGTTAAAACCTCAAACAAGCTAAAACTACTGGGGGCTCCCGCCCCCAGACCCCCGCATTGCTAAATGCTAGCTGTAGATCCACTACATTTCTTTATTTCATGTAAAAAGTGCAATTTTCAATGCAATTTCTATGGTTAAAATCTCAAAAAAGCTTCAACTTCTGGGGGCTGCCGCCCCCGGTGCAACTGAGGCGGGGGGGGGGGAAATTCAAACTGATATTTTTTCACCGTGAAAACACGTTTTTATAGGTTTTCGCATGCGCTGAGTTCATTTTTAGCACTTTCCAAGCGAAAAAAAGTTGATTTATACCTTTTCGAAAAAAATCAATTTTTGTCGAAAATCATGTTTTTTCGACACACTGGCGCTAATCATCGAAATCTATGACCAGTACAGTCGTAATATCAGCCTTAAGTTTGATCGTCATAAATTAACACATAATAATATACTTTATACAGCTTTGTTTTCAACATACTTAGCTCATTTATACTAAAATTCTTAATTTTGCCAACTAAAAAAAGAGGCGAAATATGCATAGTTAAATTGAGCTTACATTTCAAAAGTTTTAGTTTCTTTTTGCGTAGACATTAAATTTATTACATTTTTATAGAAAAATATTAGGGATAGACCGCTGGCTCGGCTCGGCTCGGCTCGGCAAATTGCCTTTGGCTCGGCAATTTTGCCGAGCCAGGCCGAGAGTTGAGACAGTCGTGAATTTTCAAGAACTAACTTTCAAAAGTTCAAAAACTCTTCCCAGAATCCAAAAAGCTAGAGCTGTATACACGGTTTTTGTGTTTTTCCGTTAATAAACCGCTCTCCCAAACCGGTATATCACGGGGGCAGGGCGGCCGCATTACCCATTTTTTATTGGAATTACATACTTCATGTAAGAATATGTGTTTATTCGGCGCTATTTGTTTGCCTGATATACTGTTTTGTGTTACATTTATATCATTGCAAAAACGACATCTTTAATAAATTTGCTGTCCGCATTGCAATATCCAAAAGCTTAGTAAATTTTTCACTTTTTCACTCTGGCGCCCGTTGCACAAAATAGCTGCAAAACGGTGGGAAGATATATAAGCATTAAGCAATATATATTCCATAGTTCTTCAGGTTCAGATATAGTAAAATTGAAAAAATTTAACATTATAGTAATATTGTTGGTAAAAGCCGGCTTCGTGGCGAGAATGGACGTCAAAATAAATCTGGCCCTTCACAGGAATCTGAATTTTCTGTAAAATTTTTTCAGTTACACATTTTCAGATGTTTTTTACAAATTCCAGCATTTTACAGACTTTCAGAGGAATTTCAGAGAATTTTCAGACTAATTCAGGCAAAGTTCAGATAATTTCACCGAGAATTCAGAGACTTTAAATTTTATTTGAAAAAATGTTACTGGCTAATTCTACAGAAAATTCAGATTTATTGGTTTTCCTGTACTTTCAAGTTTCATCCATTTGTTGACGTCACTGTGTAGCTGTCGATATGAAAATGGATGAATTATTATTTTCCAGTTTGCCACCAAAAGTAGCAAACATTTAGGGTACCCCCCTCCCGTGGTAGGTCTTGCACTGCGAAGGGCGTAGTCGGGGGCGGGGGGTCGCGGGGGTCGCTACCCCTCTTCTTTTGGTCGAACCTGAAGAAAATGTCTACAAGGGTCCCCCCTTTGGTTTTTATCGCCCGACCGAAAAAATTTCTGATAGGTCTCCAATTGACCAAATTTGGCCTGATATTCAAAAAATTCTCATTTTTTTCTGGGGGCTGCCGCCACCAGACCCCTGCAACTTTGTGGCTTCCTATTCGTTGATATTATCTTTTATTAAAGTCAATGCATGTCTGCAAGAGTACATTCTGCTGAACTTACTTGTGTACTACATATACTGTCTGATATGATGTTCCCATCTTTTGTTTTACTTTTCTTGTCAGAAAATATTTCTGATACGTCTCCAGTTGACTACATTATGTCCAAAAATTTCAAAAAATCTCCATTTTTTTCCTGGGGCCTGCAGCCCCCAGACCCCTGCTATCTGTGGCTTAATTCTCTTCGCGTCTTCACCACTGGCGGCCCGAATCCCTCGCCAGTCTCTGAATTTAGGAAGGAGCTTACCCCGTCCCCTCCAACTGCATGAGTATCAAATATCAAAAAATATCAAATAAATATCAAATAAAAGCTCTAATCCTTTCTTGCTTCTTGACACAAGTCCAAATTTGTCACTTAAAAAAAGTTGTGCCCCAAAACATTGATTCCCGGAGCGCACGATTAAATTTTGATAAAACCCAAAATTAACGATAACCGGCCGGCTCGGCTCGGCTCGGCCCGGCATGCCGAGCCGGCCGGCTCGGCTCGGCTCGGCTCGGCATGCCGAGCCGGCCGGCTCGGCTCGGCTCGGCTCGGCACCGAAATTCCCGGCTCGGTCTAACCCTAAAAATATGCATCATTAGTCATAAGTAGCGATATCTAATGAAATCGAATGCCATAAATACGATCTGAAAACGTCACTGATGCTCAGCACCAAGCTGGCACTGACAGGCAAATTTGGTTTAAAAGTGCAGCTTTTTTTATAATTCCACAATAGCAAGAGTCCTTTTATTTGATGCAAGCAACTAAGACTAACCTTTGCTGACCCACCTACTAAGCCTGAGCCTAAGTACTAAGCCTCAGCCTAAGCACTAAGCCTAAGCCTAATCTAAGCCTAAACCTAAGCACTAAGCCTAAGCCTAAGCACTAAGCCTAAGCCTGAGGCCTAAATTGAAGGAAAAACCATCTAAGAAGCATCAGAAACATTTTTACCGCACTAAAAAACCCCAAATAGCTTCATATTTTAAAAAATTTCGCAGCTATAGCCCGGAACTTATACGGAACCGTACTTGTGCTGTAACGCTTCGGTCAGCCTGGTCCTGGTGGCTTCAGGAAAAGTTCTGTAACTTTTCAAAGCCTGAACCGATTTACAAAAATTTTTCAGCATTTAGTAGCTTAGAAGTTGCTCTTTCAATGGTAACAGCAGGTTTTCATTTCATTCAGTATTTTTGACTAAATCCAATTTTGCGCAAAAAATTTTATGTAAAGTTTAATTTTTGGACAAAGTTTGATTTTCAGCTAAAGCTTACATCCTACAAACTTCTAAGCTAGCCTATTCGAAAGAGCGTTCAATTTTCACCCCCCCTAGGTTTGGGAGATATAGGGGGACTCCGGATCATTAGTCGAAAAAATGCCGTTTTTCCGACTTATTCGACCCCCAAGGGTTTTAACACCAATAATTTCACTTCAGATTTTTATTAAAAGGGGCGACAGCTATTTTGGGGGCTAGAGATCAGATTGGGGGCATGGCTGACAATGGGGGTTTCATATTTTTATTAAAAGATGGAGTAGGAAGCGAATTAGAATCGAAAATAATTTTTCCCCCCCCGCTTCAGTCTCACCGCCGCCCCCAGACCCCCGCAAAGTTAAGTGCTTGCTGCAGATTCACATTTGTAGTTGTATCGATGGTTACAATTACAAACTCAAAAAAGGTCCGAAGGTTGGCGTCCCCGCCAGACCCCCTTTGATCGGCGGTGGCTCGCAGTTGCTCCGCACCCCCCCCCCCCCGGTCGCAGCCCCCCCTTTGCGAAATCCTGGATACGCCACTGAAACTTGCCAGGCCAAATTACAAAAAAAGTACAAAAATAGTACAAAAAAAGTACAAAATTTTTTGTACTTTTTTTTGTAACCTTTTTGTACTTTTTTGTACTAATATTTGTGAGACCAGTAGCATAGCCAGGATCAGGTTCAGGGAGGGGCCAACGTGCCCGAAAATGCCCGAAAATGCCCGAAAATTTTTCGAAGTTTGTCTACCAGTGGCGTATTTAGGGGGGGGCTGGGTGGGCTGCAGCCCCCCCCTTAGCGATTTGAGCCCCCCCCTTAGAGGGTCGCAGCCCCCCCCTTTCCAAAACTTCAAAAGCTGACAAAAGTGTTTCTGATACCTCCACAATTGACAAATTCTACCTTCAAAATTTAAAAAATCTCTAAGTTTTTTCCATTCTGTTGATGTTTTTTCGGCTTAGATACCTTTTTTTCTTTGTGCATGCCTATATATGTATATGCCAGGTCTATTATCATATTCTGTGCTAATTGATTAATGTCTCACATGTTTGTATAGTTAGATAGGGTAAAAAATACAAAATTAAATACAAAGTATACTATTTTTTGCGTTCTTGACTTCTTGCATATGTACATGTTTGTATTTTTTTGTTTGTATTTTTTGCATACATGATATTTTTTACGATTTTTTCACTTTTTGTTAATTTTAATTTTTGAAGCATTATACACCAATCTGCAGTGGCGTAGCCACAAAAAATTTAGGGGAGGGGGGGATGAGTTTTCTTCGTTTTAAAACGTTAAAAATGCATTTAATTGCTGTTTTAACGCTAGAAACGACACATATTAGCAATTTTCGGCCAATTTATAGTTTCTGTATAATAAAATTAGCCACAGTCGACCATTTGGAACTTTGAATAATGGCAAGTGTATCCGCGTCTCGTGTGTCAATTTTCAACCCTAAAATTGCAACACACATCAGAAACGGTCGTTCTTGACGACGGATCAGAAAAAGCCACCTGGCAAAAGCATATTGCAACGATATATAAATCATCGCAAAACCCCAATTTTTGAACGCAGCCATAAAATAGCCTACGCTGGCCCATAGCACGAAAATTTTGTTCCCCGCTCGACTATATATAACGTTGGTCATAGGCCCTTGGGCCTATTTTTTGATTCATGGGCTTAAATAATGATGTTTAATATTTTAAAATTATATATTTTTGTTCATTTTATGTCAAAAGTGCAGTTGTCAGTGCAATGTAGATGCTTAAAACCTCAAAAAAGGTAAAACTTCAAAAAGTGTAGTTTTCATTGCAATGTCGATGGTTAAAACATCAAAAAAACTAAAACTTCTGGGGGCTGCCGCCCCCAGACCCCCGCATTGCTAAATGCTAGCTGTAGATCCAGTAATTTCTTTATTTCATGCAAAAAGTGCAATTTTCAATGCAATTTTTATGGTTAAAATCTCAAAAAAGCTTCAACTTCTGGGGGCTGCCGCCCCCAGACCCCCGCAAAGTTAAGTGCTTGCTGCAGATTCACTATTGTAGTTTATCGATGGTTACAATTCCAAACTCAAAAAAGGTCCGAGGGTTGCCGTCCCCGCCAGACCCCCTTTGATCGGCGGTGGCTCACAGTTGCTCCGCAACCCCCCCCCCGTCGCAGCCCCCCCCCTTTGCGAAATCCTGGATACGCCACTGTTGTCTACCGGGGGGGTGGTACGCGACCCAAATTTTTTATCCGAGGGGGGGCCCAAATTTAGGGGGGGGGGGCAAAACGCTGAGGAGGGCAAAACCGCTGAGCGAGGGCCCTGGCCCCCTGGGCCCCCACCCTGGCTACGCCACTGAAATAGACAATCCAGATGCACCAGCAATGCCTGAAAAAGAAATGTAAAACGAAAATTGCGCAAACAGGCCAGAGCATAGGTATACATAAAATACTGACCGTAATCCTAATAAAATAAAGTCAAAACGAACTGATAATGCACCAATGTTAACACTTATTTTTTAAACTTTTTTAACCATTTAAACATTGGACCGTAAAATGTATGCACTCACTAATACACACATGCACTAGGCACTATGTATGCACTTAGGGGCCCGATTTTACATACAAGTGCTATTCACATGCTAACGCTAAGCGTTTGCTAAGTGTTAGCGCTTATTTTGTACTTAAATGCTATTCACAAAATAAAAGCTTAAAAATTAGTGACATACTAAATTTAGCGTTTAGCAAGTGTTTAGTTTTGACTTTGGCTTGGAGTGCGCTCCGTGCTTCTTGTGGATTCGGAATTCGTTATTTATTTGCATTACCATACTGGTATTTATATATTCTATTATAGATTTATTTAAGGTGGCGCTCAGGGGAACCGACTTCGGCGTTTAATTTTTTCTAGCAATATTTTTGACCATAATGTCTTGAAGGAAAGTTGTTCAAAATGAAAATAGCTTTCATTTGATGTGCATATTGTAATAAAATTTTTTTTTAATTTTTTGGACAATTTTGTAGCCGTAGCAAAAAAAATTTTGTTTCCATATAAAATGACTACTCATATCATTGAAATATGCGGTGTCTTAGCTTTAAATTGATGCATTAAACTTAAGAATACGTTGAAGTTTTGCTGAGTTATTTAGCCGTGAAAATAGCAAATCCAAAATTAAAAACCTACAAAGCTGATAAATCTTCGAAAATGTCAAATTTTTGATTTAATTTCTTAAAAAATTAAATATGGCTTTTTGTAACTTTTTCAACGGAAATATGCAGTCCTAGGAAAAATCTAATTTTTGAAAAAGTGAAATGTGTGGGCAAACCTTACATTTTTACGTAGCGAAATCCACTACTTTTTTTGGACCTGGGTCCCAGCTGCCGTTTGCGATTCAGTTGAAAATTTGCACAATGAAAGAAAGAATATAAATGCAGACGTGAAAGTTTTTCGATTTTCAAATTTTGGCCCGCAGCACTTTTTGTAGTCGCTCAAACACAACTGATTTTTGAAAAATCGATTTTTTGCAAAATCAAAAATAAAAATGAAAAATCGAAGATCAATCACGTCTAGATTTTTGAGAGATCTTTCTATTGATACCAAGATCATCAAAATTTGTTGAAGTTTCGCTGAGCTAGGTCAAAAACAAAATTAGTGTGAATAGGAAATTCGACATGGTCATAAAATTTGACACATTCACATTAAAGTGCTGAACTGTATTGTAAATAGGTTTTTTTGATGTGTCTTTGATATACAATTATAGTGGTATTGCTATTTATTGCATGAGCTGAGCGCCAAACATGAGTTTTGTTGCTGAGCGCTACCTTAAGGTGGTAGTAACGAATGTGCAGTGATTTTTAAATTTTTGAAAAAATTTAGTTGATTCAAACTATATTTTTTGAAAATAAAGTCTGTAAAAAATTTGATTCATATACACAAAATGGCCAATGAAGTTAGCGGGATCATGTGAAAAATTTTTAGGAGCAAGCCAAGCCAACAAGCCAAACTACACAACAGGAGAATGGAAATTTAACAGTTTTGGCCACTTTTCTAAGCGCATGCGCAGCGCATAAACACAAAAATGAACATGAATAAACTTTTGCAAATTTTCTAGACCCAAAATTAAAATTTTTCAAATTGCTTATATTTTTGCGCAGATATAGAACCCGAAAGTTGAGTGTGAATAGAAAGTTTTTACTTTGAAACCATATATTTCATTTAATAATTGACAAATTATGAAATCGTGCATTTTAGGTCTAGATAATTCACTTTTGAATATTTGTGCAATTTTTTGTATGTTTTTGTTGTTAAAACTCTTCAAAAAGTGGCCAGATTTGAAAGTGCTCAAAAACGCCAAATTGGTCTAGTTTTAACACGTGCCATACAAATCATCTTCACAGTTGTACAATAAAGCTTTGCTTAAATGTAGAAGAAAAGTAGCGCTTTCTAACGATATAAAAATTATGCTCTAAAGTTAATTCATTATTGAATACTAGCCTGTTGAAAAACACTGCACATTCGTTACTACCACCTTAAATTACTGTTTTTGAGTTACAATATGCACTAGATGAGAAAAATGCCCTACGGGACACTAGCAGCATAATAGGACGGTGGGATAACTATGTATCCTTTTGCATTTAATATTCGCAAACAAAACTAAAGTAGAAAATTGGAAACTAGAGGATTTGACTGAAAATAGGCCGCTTGCTGCGCCCTATTATTGCGGGAACCACGACCGTTTTTGCTAAATGTGCATGAAGCTAGAGTTCTGCCCGGGCTTGTGGCCAGCCGCCCCCGGCCCGGCGAAGGCGAATTTTTTTAGGAATGGGCCCGGCCCGGGGCCCGGCCCGTAAAATTTCGGGCCCGGGCCGTGCGCGGCCCGCCGGACCGTAACAATCCGCAAGCCCAGGGTAGTTTCGAGCTTCAGCAGCGTATGATTGGCAATTGATTGCATATATGACTCGGGTTCTGAGAAAATCGACCACCCGGTGCTTGGCTTTTTCGGCGACCCCCTTCGATTTGCTTTATTTTTTGATATTTTGTTGGTGGACCTACCACATTAACAAAACCGTAAAAATTAGCTCTAATTTCGCTGCAGTTTTTTCAATATACGACTTTGAAAATGACTATTTTTCGTAATTTTGATACCCTCAAGTTGTCGTCGCGTTAGTCAATGTTACTCCTGACATACGCAACTTTCCATTATCTCCTATTAGATCAGCATTGACGAATATTTGATGCTACATTTGGCTTAATTTGGTGCCAGTACTGCAAGTATGTAGCTTACCAGAGCCCTTTAATTTTTTTTGCACTTTTTTGACGATCAATTTTTAGATTTTTGGTCCAAACAAGTATTCCAAAAGGCCGGGCCGGTCGATTTGTTTTCATGCATTTGTAGCCCTATTATCCTGCTTAGCTGATGTAAATATTCAGCTAAATTGATTTGAGAGTACGACCTCTTTTGTGAAAAAATTTGCGACCAACTTTTCGTGAAATAACCTAGTTTGACGTTACAAACTCATTCATGTTTCGTGCCTGTGGTTTCTTGTTGTCACGCTTTGCACACTCAGACTAAATACAATTGCTTGAAATTGTGCAACTTGTTGTTCTAAAGCTGTTCGGGTTTTCAGGTTATGTTAGTGTAAATGTCAATTTTTACCTCAAAACTGGTTAGCGAATTTTTACTTTTTGTTCTCTGGTGTTGAGGCCAAAATCGTAATATTCAAAAGTTCTTGTTGTAATT
>JASANF010019467.1:0-28296 GCA_030248245.1 Trissonchulus sp. WLG1_4
CCACAGCCCGATTCAAGCACAAATCAGTTTCAGCTAACAGTCTGCTGAATTGCACTGTCACTTAGACCACACACAAATCTATCACGAAGCATATCGTCGATAACATCACCATAATTGCAAAATTTTTATAGTCGTTTAAGATCGACTAAGAACTCAGTCAGCGATTCATTTTCACTTTGAATACGGCGATTGATTGATTGATCGATTTCACTTTGAATACGGCGAGTTCCGCGATCACAATGCGCTTCGGGCAATAGTGTCGATCCAGTAATGTTTTAAGTTCTATGAATGTTTTTTGATCAGGGGTGTCACCACCACAAAGATTTTTTATCAAAGAGTACGTATCTTTGCCAACTTTTGTTAGAAAAACTGCGGCTTGTTTCTGGTCTTCCACAATGTCGTGAGCCAGAAAAAACAACTCGATACGTTCAGAATATGATGACCAATCATCGTGGCCGGAAACAAATGGTGCGAAGTACTCCATTTTCACTGCGCCAGTTTTATATCTTGCAGAAATGTGAGGCTACTCAAAGGTGTACTAATCAAAAACATGAGATAGTATGCAGTAAAAGTAAAAGATGAATCACAGAACAAGATAAGACTTCTTCTGTGTAAATTAGCTAAATGGCCCCTTGGCTTGTTTATGGTGTGGCTAGTCTGTAAAGTGGTTTCGTGCGAGTAGTGTGGAGTTCGGTTACGTTCGAAGCCGGTTTTTGGTGTTTTCTTTATGCATTTCGGCCGCAACAGGGGGGCGTTTGGGTAAGCGCTCTTAAGTGTGCTCATAAACTTGCGCATAAACTGGTCCGCTATGAGCGAAGTTATGACCCTCTTAAGGATCGCTCATAATTTCAATAAAGTCCTCTTAACTTGCTCATAGCGTGCAGACTTATGCAGCGCATAGGTCGTGCATAAGTTAGCAAACGTGCATTAGTTTTGTTTTTGGACATGCATACCGTGTATTATTTCTGGATTTTGCAACTTTTATGCAATTTTTACTTTTAATATTTTTTCACTCATCCTTTATATTTTCTAGATTATGCATTTTTGCATGACCACCTAAAACCTTGGCTGAAGAGGCTGATTACACGGATCACACCATGAGTGATCAAATCTCAGTGCTATGCAGTTAAGCAAAGCTTATGAA
Organism: Trissonchulus sp. WLG1_4; assembly: GCA_030248245.1. NCBI lineage: Eukaryota > Metazoa > Nematoda > Enoplea > Enoplida > Ironidae > Trissonchulus > Trissonchulus sp. WLG1_4. The sequence continues at coordinate 1,145 of JASANF010019467.1, forward strand.
AAAAATTTTGTTAGTTTTAATACTTTGCTGTAAATCATAAATGACGTCACCACAAGGAATCGTCGAACAAGTCTACACTAGACGTATTCAGGGTAGGCGCGATCGCGCCTAACCCTAGAACAGGAACGACACTCCACATTGCGGAATTTCTAAAATTATTTTTTAATAACTGAAAATTTATGTGTGCAAACTGGTTTTAATTTGGTGTGTGCACGTGCCTGGGGGAGGACTACATGGTGGCCAAATTTCAGGCAAATCGGTTGGGTATTACCAGAGATATGAAAAATTTTATATATGATTTTATGCTAATTATAATACATGCTCAGACACTCATGTAGTTAAGGGGATGGGGGAAGAAGACCACCAAAATTCGGCCCCGGGGTCCCACCACGGGTAAAACAGGGAGAGGGTCCCGACGTGAGACAAATTTTGTGCTAATATTGAAAAAAATCGGCATTTTTTATAAAATTTCAGCAGTTTTTCCCGAAATTTTGGCCAAAAATTGTCAAAATCGGTGCGTTTTGGTCCAAAAAAGGTAAGAATTTAAGAAAAAGGTAATACGAAGCGGGTAAAGTCCACTCAATTGCCTACATCAGTCGAACCTTGAGCGGCGGAGAGAAGAAATATTCCATCTCGGAGTTGGAAGGACTCGCAGTCGTTTGGGCCTGCCGACACTTCCGCCACTACCTGACCCACCGGAAGTCCACCATAGCGACGGACCACGAAGCCTTGACCTTCCTCTTTCGGGCCAACAATAAAGCCCTAGCCAAAACTCGACTAGCAAAATGGTCCCTAGCCAGGCAGGAATTCGACTATGAAATTTCCTACCAGAAAGGACGGGAAAACAATGTGGCTGATGCCCTATCCCGGAACCCCCTGACCGAGGAATCAACACCGGAACCATCAACAGCGAAAATCACCACGAAGGGGTCCCAGAACATCAAAAAGAAATCAGAAAAAGAGAGCCGGAAAACACCTCAACGGACTAACCCAGCCCGGAAGGAGACCGTCGAAAACTCGGAAACCGGGACTGGAGTTATGGAATCCGAGTGTGACGAGTTTCATAAGGGTTCAAACTTCACGGGGAAGCAACCGGCAACCAAATCCAAGGACAAAATTTTTTTTCGTGCCAGAAGAGGACAAGGCCATAAGTGCCATAAGTCTCACATTCATACAGTAAATTACATTCTCACGTAAATCTACTGTTACCCCATTACTTGAATGCCTGAATGACTGGACTTCCATTTTGGATCGCCGCGATAGCTGCATCGTTGTTGTATATTTGGATTTAGCTAAGGCCTTTGATACTGTGTCACACCGTAAGCTTTTAGATAAGTGTTATGCTTGTGACATCAGAGGAAGTATTTATGGCTGGTTACAGGATTATCTATCTAAACGTCGACAACGAGTTATTATAGGCAATTGTGTTTCTGCATGGACGCCTGTATTGAGTGGTGTTCCTCAAGGCTCTGTCCTTGGTCCGCTTTTGTTTCTTATTTACATCAATGATTTAGTTCGTGTGATTAAAAATTCTACGCTGAAAATCTATGTAGACGATTCTAAACTTTATTTAAAAGTTAATTCTGGTGATAATGTAGCTCGTGTGCAAGCACATTTACAGTCAGCAGCCGAGTGGGCCATGAAGCACTCTCTACAGTTTTCGGTACCTAAGTGTAATTTACTTGTGCTTGGTCGCCCACCCTGCGAGGTTAACTTGAGTATGTTTGATTCCAATATTTTCCATCTCGATATTGTAAAAGATTTAGGAATCTGGATATCTGCTGATCTTAAATTCGCTACACACTGTACTAAGATAGCCAATAGTGCCTTTTATACGTGTGGCCAGATCCTACGTTGTTTCAAGACACGTGATTCTGACCTACTTGTCCGTCTTTATTGTACGTATGTTAGAACAAAGTTGGAGTATGCTTCGCAGGTATGGAGTCCCCATTATATAAATCTGATTAATAAGATCGAGCGGGTTCAAAAGTTCTTTACACGATCATTGCCGGGTATGCGTGGCACTCCATACCCTGTCCCTGTCCGATTGCGTAGACTAAATTTACAATCATTGAAATTACGTCGTTTGATCGCTGACTTAGTGCTTACTCTATTATTCACCAAAACGTTGAACTCAATGACTTTTTCAGCTTCTCTGATAATCAATTACGTGGCCATAACTTGAAACTAGTTGTACCTAAAGTCAATACGGATCTTAGAAAATATTTTTTCAGTAGTAGGGTTGCGAAACTTTGGAACTCCCTTCCAGATGAAATAGTAAATTCTGCTACGGTTCACATTTTTGCATCTAAATTACAAAAGTGGGATTTCACTCCTTATTTGAAATGTTCATACTTAAGATAATATGTGTACGTATATCTATAAATCTAACTTTGAAACAATGGTACCCATAATAGAACTAGGAAATTATTTTATGAAACCCGGGAGAGTACTTGATGGCGGCCACCCCCGCCTTTACTCTTCCTGCATTCGGCATTTACTGGCATGGCGGCCACCCCCGCCCCTTTCCCGTATGCAAATTAAGTACGCAGACAGTCTCGCCCAGCACTGACCGTATGCAAATTAACTATGCAGACAGTCTCGCCCAGCACTCAACAGAAATTTTAACACAACACATCCCCCATTACGTATGTACGTTCTCGACAACTACAGTCTGAATATTGGGTCTACTACGTCACCAACTAGCCTGCTTGCCAGCTTGAAGTGTTTTTCCTGTCGCTAATCACTGTGGCAAATTTGTGAGCGTGTTTGTGTGTAATTTTTCTGTAATGTGTGTGTGTGTGTGTGTGTGTGTGTGTGTGTGTGTGAGCTGGCCCAGGCGGCCAGCCAGCTAGCTTCGGTTTGTTGTTGCTAGCTAGCTTACTGTAGGGCCGAAATGGCCAAATTAGTCGTTTTCTATTGTTCTTTAAAGCCCTAAACATAATTTTTTATTGACTGACGCTTCAATTTTCTAAAACTAGGTAAAATGCATCTTAATTACTTCCAGATTTCTTCAAAACAAGCAGCAACAAAAAAGTCATCCCAAAACTAAGTAAAACGCACCTTGACGGCAGTTTCAAACAGATGTATTCAAAACAGGTGTTTAACCAGAAAATAGTAATTATCTTGGCATAACAGTTTTATTCGTACCTCAAATACGCGTTTATTACAGTGTCGTTTATTCTGCAAGCTTAATGTTCAAGTAGTTGCTGTGCAAAACTTCGTCAATCAGAGACTATTTTCGGGTGCATGAGCTAGACTGGAAGACTGAAACAGATTGCATTTACAACTGTGAGTCTGTACTAGCTTATAGACGCAAATACGGACAGGTGTAAACCAAACTTAAGCATTTTATAGCAGGGTGTAAATTTGTAAGCTATAAATGCACCGTGTTTTTTTCGCAAACACCTTGATTTGATAGCTACACAGAACATGCACTAACCGAACAGATATTTGTTTTTGCTAAGGCCATGTGGTGGGTTGGTTCGACGGAATGCCTTAGGTTCGGTAAATTCAAGGCATTCACACATTTTAAGCTGCAGAAACCTGGGATGAGTCGTCAACCGAGGGTTGAGGGGGGTGCTACGCTGTTTTTTTCTAAATTAGAGAACGAAATGTGGGTTGGATCGGGGGAAGGAGTCGGACCAGGTGTGTGTAAGACTGTGCTAGTGCAATCCTTCATGATTATGTATTGTATGTGGATCCACGGGTCTTCTTGAGGTTGGCAAACCCCTGGCTTGTACTTGGATGAGTGGTGTGAAATGTGTTGTGTTTTTCAGATCGGCAGAAGACATTCCAGGAGCGGAATGTGATTAGTTATTGTACCTGCGATCTGGCCATCGCTCATTTACTCGGCCTCGTTACTGGACAATCAATTCGAACTCTTTGCTCAACTTATTTGCTCAATTTTGGATTTTATTCAAACTGGGGAAACAGAAGACCCAATCTATGCGGTCGAAGCGAAAGCCGACCAGGCCCCCGAAGCCCCAAAAGTCCAAAGGCACTTCGGAAGTGGCCGACCCTAAACCCCCGGAAGAACCCCACTCCCCAGAAATGCAGACGGCAAATCCGCTGCCGGACCAACCCTCGACCTCCAGGCCCTCCAAGGCAAGATCGGAGCCGGACCTGAGGAACGACGACGACACAGCAGCTGAAGCTAGTGGTAAGGTAGCAGAAAAAGCGGTCCAACCCCGCCGCCCTGCCTTCACAATTAGGCAAGTGGAGAAGCTGGAGGGAACCCTCCCTACCCTCAGCGGCAAAATCGACATCCTGGACGAAATCACAGAACTGATGGACTCCACTGAGCGTATGAGAAGAGGAATCAGGCCCCCTCCCCTGCCCAAACCTGTCCCAGAAAAAGTGGAGCAGTGGTTTCTGCGCACCGCTCGAGAAAACTACCGCCGTCTTGGCACACAGCCAGACCCATCTTGATTCAGTTTTAGGTTTATTTTGATTTTGTGCTCCAAGAATCGCCGCCGAGAATGGCAAAGAAACAGTATGATGCTACTTTCATTTCAACTATTGGTTTATGGTGGAATCTTATGGGATTACCTTGTGCTGGACTCGTCTGTGCTTAATTTCAAGACATGCCAACCTCACTTCGTGGGTCACAATCCGACGTCCTACCATTTGCACACACCGTTTTGAATACAACCCCTGGGGTTCTATTCGAGGACGTTTTGAATAGAACCCCCGGGGCTTCAAGGTAGGGGTTTTATTTTTTCGTGAACAGTTAGACGGGAGTTCTATTCAAGACAGGGGTTCTATTCGAGACAGGGGCTTTATTCGAGTAAATACGGTATTTGATCAAGTCGTGGTAGACGGCGGCAAAGAGTTTACTCTAACGCTTTCTGTCCAACAATCTTTGGCAGATTTTCGGACAAATCGTTCTCGCGAACCGGTTAGAAGAATGAAATGAGCAACAAAGAAAACATGTAAAAAGTGCATCAAATATGTAAATAATTGACATAAGGAGTCTAAAACCTTGCACAAGCTATGTCGCTGCTAAGCATTTTAAACAACTAAGTACATATACTGTACTGTACATACAGTCCACAGTGTCATGCACAGTGTATGTAAGCACAGAAAAGTTGGGACTGCTTTGGCACTGTCCAAGTGGACATATGAAGTACATATGTGTGTAATTATTATATATGTAGGTGTTAAATATAGGTGTATAATTTCAACTTCTGGTTTCAGAACAACAACTTGAGCGCTTCTGACCTGAAGTCAACAGCCGCGTCAATTATCCGATAAAAGCTGCACTGGTACAACTGACCGAAGATGGACTGCTGGATTTAACCGACGAAGTTCAACGGTTTTGTTGCAGTACTGCTGCTCAAAAAGTCGTATCTGAAGGAGTCAAAATCTACACTCCGTCCCGAAATCATCATTACGTTTCTGGTAAATTTCCGCTTCAGTCTGACCGCCGCGTACATACTACGTACGTACTGTATATACTATAGTACAAAAACTAAATTAACACGTATCTGCTGCTCAGCGTGTTAATTGCTTTGTAAAAATTGGTAGGTCATGGAATTACGTTATTTGTGTGGGCGTGTGTGCACATCCTGTGTGTTAATCATGCATCTCAGCGTACAAAGTTTGGTGAATACGTATGCTGGTGATCTCGCTAGCATACTGTGTTACACTACACATGGGGCTGTTTGCAAGTCTATGTGCTGTAAAAGTTTGCACATAGTAAGCAGTGATAGAACGAATCCTGTCATAACCGTGCTTCCTACATTGTTTATCTGCGCGTCGGTACCAGGATGCTTTGAACCGTTGGTATTTGGCAAGCCATACATTTGCTTGCGCGACTGTACCTGCCAAGCTGCCATTGCCGTGCTAGCATGGTATGGCTGAAATGATTTAGCAGCTGCTTTGGCATATAGCGTGCGGTTTTAGTGTTTTCTCGTTATGAAATTGTTGTTATGGTGAACGGTTTTTGCAAAAAAACTTGTAAAAAGATAAACTTTCCGACTGTGAAAGCAGTCACATTGGACCACCCTCCAGAAGACCCAGGAATCAACAACAACAACAACAACTGTGAAAGCACAATGCGGCTAAAAAAACAAGTTCCAGCTAGACATGTTGATTGTTGAATTGAACCTGCTTTAAAATTTTTTTGGTGCCGCGTTTTATATTCGAAGAATATCCTCGGAACTGTACCTAAGCATGTCGCAATAAAATCTATCGAAAATTGGTTTAACTTTACTCGCAAGACGTGCTTGTTTCAATTATAAAATAGGCGAAATGAACTTACTTAAAATGAATTTAAAATTCAAACTTGTATACTTTTTTGCGCAGCAGATGTCTATTAAACATTTTTCCCCAAAAAATATCACATTTAAGGCATAAATACGGCGTTACAATAAATTCTAATGCCTCAAATCCTAGTTCAAAACTTCCCTAATGCTCACAGCCAAGCTCACGCTGACGGGCAATTTCGGTTTTAAAGTTCAGCTTTATTTATTTTTCCACAGTAGCAAAGTCCTTTTATTTGATGCAGCAAAACTAACACTAATTTTTTGCTCACCCACAGCCACAACGAAGTTTAATCGTGAGCACTAAGCCTCAGCCTAAGGCCGTGTTTACATTGAGCTTTTTTTCGCCATTTCCGGCTTTTTCTCAGCTGCTCGAGCAGCTGCAAAAAAAGCCGGAAACGGCGTAAAAAAGCTGGAGCAGCTGAAAAAAAGCTGGAAGTGCAGCGTTGTCATGACAACGGAGCAGCTAGTCTATACTTATGCGCATTTTTTTCAGCTGCTCCAGCTTTTTTCGAGCTGCTCCAGCTTTTTTCCAGCTGCTCGAGCAGCTGAAAAAAAGCTGCATTTTTTTCAGCTGCTCGAGCAGCTGAAAAAAAAGCTCAATGGCCCGTATTCACATACTAACACTAACACTTAAAGTTAGTGTAAACACTAACTTTAAGTGCTTCGTAGCGCTAAATTTAGTGCTACGAAGCACTTAAAGTTAGGGTTTACACTAACTTTGAGTGTTAGTGTTAGTATGTGAATACGGGCCAATGTAAACACGGCCTAAGCACTAAGCCTAAGCCTGAGCTCTGAGTCTAAGGCCCGTATTCACATACTAACACTAACGCTTAAGGGGGCGCTCCGGGAATCGAGGGTTACATCGAAAATTGGCAAAAAAGTTGGCAAATGTCAAACTTTACTACACATATATGTAGTATGGCACAAAGGAACACTGGAGGCAAAATTTCAAATCACGTGATCATGTCACGTGACTCCCAGAGCACCAAACGTGAGTGAATTTTCGGCAAACGATAACTCTGCCTATGCTTTGCGTATAGTCACACTTTATATACCAAAATGTAGCTTATGTGCTTCTCTAGTTGAACGTTATTTTGATTTTTAACATTTATGTTGGATTTGGATAAAAAATGTCATTATGTGTTTTCGAAGTCGAACTCTGAGCAATAAAATTCATATAAAAAAATTTCTAAGCTTTATTTAAAAAAAAACTAAAAAATTGTTCAACTGCACAGAGCCTAAGACTATAATTGTGCAAAATTTTGTAGAAAAATATCTTACCAGCATTTTATAATCGAATGCCGAAAAATTGGTTTTGTATTCACACAGCTTATATTTGAGTCTGCTGCTTCTGAAAATGGTTTCTTGTGCGATTTTTTTGCACTGAACGCAATAAAATTGTTTTAATTTTTCATTACGACTAATAAAATTTACGTATCGTCTGTTTGGAAAACCTCAAAAAGCGTTGATGCACTGGCTTACTTGCTGAATTTGTGTGAAAGTCGAATAAAATCAGTAAATTGTCCAATTTTTTCCAAATTTTTTGCTATGGAGATATGCGCGTCAAAACATCAGAAATAGTATTTTGGGCAACTTTTCTTCAAAAATGATAGGTCATTTTGGCTGTTTTTAAAAAATACGGCCCAAATCCTTGATTCCCGGAGCGCCCCCTTAAGCGTTTATTTTGTGAATAACAGGTTAGTGCAAAATAAGCGCTAACACTTAGCAAACGCTTAAGGCCGATTCACACGGTGCGTTTTTGCCGCTGCGATTTTGACGCAAAACGCAAGCCGCAGGGTGTCGCAAGCGAAACGCACCGTCTGAACAAGCTTTGCGGCCTTAGTGCGTCTCGCAGGTCAGTTTGCTGCGTCTTTACTGTTTCGAAAAAATGACAAATTGGTCCGCGAAGTTTGTTTATGCCAACACGTCCGCAGCATCAAAACGCAATGCAATCGCAGGTCGAATAGCAGTCTGGCGTTTAAAACGCTGCGGCAAAATCAAGACACAGGCATTCCGCACTAAAAACGCTGCGTCTGTTCAGACATTGCGTTTTGCGTGCGGCAAGCTGCGTTTTGCCGCAGCGACAAAAACGCTGCGGCAAAATCGCAGTAAAATCGCAGCGTGTGAATCGGCCTTAAAACTTAGTGTAAACACTAACTTTAAGTGCTTCGTAGCACTAAATTTAGTGCTACGAAGCACTTAAAGTTAGTGTTTACACTAACTTTAAGTGTTAGTGTTAGTATGTGAATACGGGCCTTAGTATGTGAATACGGGCCTAGGCGCTAAGCCTAAGCCTGAGGCCTAATTTGAAGGAAAAACCTCCTAAGAAGCATCAAAAATAAGTTTACCACACCAAAAAACCTCAACTAGCTTCATAATTTAAAAAATTTCGTAGATATAGCCCGATTTTTCTACGGAACCTTACTTGTCTTGTAACGTTTCAATCAGCCTGGTCCAGGTAGCTTCAGAAAAAGTTTTGTAACTTTTCAAAGCCTAACCCGATTTACAAAATTTTTTCAGCATTTTGTAGCTTAGAGGTTGCTCTTTCACTGGTGGCAGCAGGTTTTTTTTTCATGGAGTATTTTTGCCTAAATCCAATTTTGTGCAAAAATTTTCATGTAAAGTTTAATTTTTGGACAAAGTTTGATTTCCAGCTAAAGCTTACCTCCTACAAACTTCTAACCTAGCCTATTCAAAAGAGCGTTCAATTTTGACCTCCCCTGGGTTTGGGGGATATAGGGGGACTCCGGATCATTAGTAGCGAACGACCGGAGGTAAAATTTTGCCGGAGCCGGAGCCGGAGCCGGATACAAAATGCCGGAGCCGGAGCCGGAGCCGCAGCCGGAGGCAGTGTTTTACAAAAAAATTTCAATTTGTAAAAAATGTTGACAATTAATTTTTTTCGATACAGCATTTTTTAATGTTTCAAAAGTCACGCCCCATTTCTATACATATGTCTTTACACACTCATACCACCAGTAATTGGCCACTGACTGGTCCCGGTTTTGGGTGATCTCACAAAAAATTTCATCAACATTGATAACAAGTAGGCCCCAAAAGGGGCAAGGTTCCTTCCCCGGTGTCTACCTTTCAGGTTTAAATGAATTGCTTCTATTTTTAATTGCCTACTGTAAGCTACATACACTACGTCTTACTCTACTTCGTACCTAGCTTATTCTTATCTAATCTAACTCGGTACGCAACTACGTACAAAAAAATGCTGCAGGATGTTAAGCATCCCGCTGCATCAAGCCATTTGGCTCAAAAGTTACACTTTGATCTGAGCTGAGCAAATCAGCTCTAAGAAGCGATAAACAGTGTTTTTCAATGGCTCTTATATATTGCCGGTGAAACATTACGGTGCCGATTTTGAAAAAATAGGTACATCACTACAACACTGTACATCGATTATTGATTTTCTTGCATATACGCAGACAAAAATCAGCAGGCAGCTCCCAAGCTGACAATACACGCAAAACATACTGGCTATGCAGCCTGCTCAGCAGCGTTAAACGCTGTGAGCCATTAATTTCAAAACAATAGTTCCTTCTCTAGAAGGAACAAAAAGTCAAAAATTTGGTCAAATTGACCAGTATATACGGCATTTTGACTGCGGTGCCAAGGGCAGGTGTCAGGAGTCAGAGGGAGGCCGTCAACGGAGCTTCCTTCACGCGGAGACGGTGTCAGCCTCAACCGGGGCTGCCAAATGCTTCAACTACACCCACCTTCCGGAATACCCGTGGCCCCCCGCACTACCTCCCGAGGAAGAACGTGCACCTGGGCTGCCTGCAACCTCCCATCGGGTTTTTGTTAGCCGGGCCTGGACACCCCGCGTACTGGGCTCGGCTACTTCTCCTCGCGGGGGACATAGAGCGTAACCCTGGACCGATTCCCCCTGCCCCACGGCCTCCCAACCCCCACACAGCCCGATATCCCTGCGGCACCTGTGGCGGAGAGGTCAAGAGGGGAAGGGGCCTGTGGTCCGTGGGCTGCGACCATTGTGGCAGGTGGTTTCACCACACCTGCCTCAAATACCCCGTTACCAAAATGCGCAACCTGGCTAAAACTGGCAAATGGACGTGCGATGCGCCCGTCCTCGACTGAACCAAACCAACCGACCCACACAACCAACACCCCACCACATCCACGGCCGCGCCAACCAGACCCAACCACCGGCCGTCACACGGCGCCCTCAGCCGGTGGCGCCACGGCCGGCCTCCAATGACAGTCTAGTGATAATGCAGGCTAACATCAACGGGCTGAAAGCCCGATATACTGAACTCAGCCGACGCTTGTCTAAGGAACAGCCGCATGTTGTACTGCTCCAAGAAACCAGGCTGACCGCAAATGACCCCACCCCCAGCTTCAGTGGATATAACACGGCCGCCCGGCAGGACCGCGGCCCAAACAGCGACGCTGGTCGAGGGGGAGGGGTCCTAACCTTGGTAAAGGATAACACCCCATACCAACCGGTCATGGCCAACGAAGTATACAGCCCGCCCACCCCTGATAACAACACGGACCTGGCGGCAGTCAGCATATACCCGAGAAAGAACAAACCCATACGAGTTGTGAACATATACGCCCCACCCCCCCGCTGGACGGCGGGCCAAGGAACCCAGACTGCAACATTCCAGCCAGAACACATAACGGTGGGGAACAACTCTATGCTAATTGGCGGGGACATTAACGCCCATGGCTACTGGGACCCACACCAGCCACCAAACAGCCTGGGCAATGAAGTGGAGGAATGGGCCATCGACCAGAGCCTAGTGATACTGAATAATGGAGCACACACCAGAGCTAACCCAGCGACCGGCAATAAGTCAGCGCCTGACATCACCCTGGCAACAACGGACATAGCAAGCTCCACAGACTGGCGAACCGGCCCTAGCCTGGGGTCGGACCACATGCCGATCTACACCTGTATCCGCTCAAACAACCAACAGACAGCTCGTCGGGGAAAAGGCCGCTTTGCCACCCGCAAAGCAAGATGGGGACAGTTCAGAGCCGCTATTGAAAAGCTGACACAGACCTGGGACGAAGACGAACAAATGTCCCTGGAGGCAGAAAACAAAAAATTGACGGAAATCATCCTGCAAGCGGCACGAAGATCAATCCCATACGGCAATGGAGGCAAATGTCGACTCCCTTTCTGGAACGAAAAATGTGAGTCGGCCATAACAGACAGGAACTCAGCCCTAAGCAGAGATGCGATTAACCACACAAGGGAAGATGTGTTGGCGTACCAGGACGCGCGAATAAGAGCGGATACAGTGCTAATGGAGGAAAAGCGGAACTACCTACAAAAGACTGTCTCGGAAATGGGGACAAACTGCGACCTATGGAACCTTATACGGACACTGGACAACCGAAGACCTACTGCAAAGCCTGCGGCCATAATACAGCCACCCAACCCGATCTGTCGGCCCGCCGTATCGGACGCGGACAAGGCGGACCTCTTCTGCCGCAGCTTCGCCAGCGTCGCCAGAATCCCCAAAAATAAACAGCAGGACAAACCAATCAGACAAGAAGCCAGGCGGGCCAAGAATAACTGTGCCTGCCAGGGCGAACGGACATCAGAATGCTGCAGCTTCACAATGGCGGAGCTCAATGCGGCCCTTATGCAGCTCAAGAAGGGGAAAAGCCCAGGCGCAGACGGCATAATCAACGAGTTCCTTATACACCTGCCGCCCACAGGCAAACAACGCCTGCTTGGTCTGGTGAATCGGAGTTGGATGGAGGGCCGCACCCCGGCTGCCTGGCGAAGAGCGGAAATAGTGGCCATCCCAAAGAAGAACAAGGACCCCGCCAGCATTGATAGTTATCGACCCATATCGCTGCTGAGCTGTATCTCAAAGCTAGCGGAAAGAATGGTCCAGGCCCGCCTACAATACATCTTGGAATCCAGTGGGAAAATTAACATCAATCAAGCAGGATTTCGACCAGGCCACAGCACGCTTGACCAACTTGCGCGGGTCACCCAGACGGCTTTCGACGCAATGGAACGAAAACCGCCAGAAAGAGCAATTCTCAGCCTGCTAGACCTAACCAAAGCATACGACAGAGTCTGGCGCGATGGTCTACTGGCAAAGCTGGAAAGACTCGAAGTGCCAGCGTGCTACACCAAATGGATCTCCGCCCTTATATACGACAGGCGGGGCAGAGTGCGGTACGGCACAGCCACGTCCAAGTATCGAGTGTTCCAGGAGGGCATTCCACAGGGAAGTGTGCTGGCCCCCCTCCTATGGTTGGTCTACGCCAACGATATAAGTGAAACGGACGCCGACGTTGACTGGTCCCTCTTCGCCGATGACACGGCAGTTCTGGCTACTGGGCGCACCCTGGACGACTGTGCAGCAAAAATCCAGCCCGCCCTTGACCACATACACAGTTGGGCAAACAGGTGGAAAGTCAAACTATCAACCTCAAAGTGCTGCTACACGACCTTTACCCAGGACCCAGCAGAAACAGGTGGCAAGCGACAACCAACAGTCAAACTTGGACCAGATAGCCTGAAATACGATCCATGCCCTACCTTCTTAGGCCTCACCCTGGACTGCCAGCTAAACTTCACGGCACACGGAAAGGTGACCAAGAAGAAGATGCAGCAAAAGCGAAATGTATTGGTAGCTCTTAGTGGGAAATCCTATGGCAGCCACTGGAAAACCCTGCGCACCACATACATCTCGTACATCCGGCCCACATGGGAGTACGGATCCGCTGTATGGTTCAACCATGCGGCCCCAAGCACACGCAAGAGCCTGGAAGTGGAACAAAATGCATGTGCTCGCATTATTACTGGCTGCCTACGCGAAACTGAAACAGGAAGCCTACTGGAGGAGGCCAACCTACAGCCACTCTCCTTGCGAGCCAAAGGACTGGCAGCGCACGAGTACAACCGTCTCACAACCCTGCCAGCCACCGACCCAGCCCGCCTATTACTACAGCAAAACCCCCCTGCTAGGTTCAAATACCGAGCACATGAGGCGTGGGTTCGGGCACAGAATGAAAATGGAAACACTGGAGAGCTCACCGACGAAGACTGTGTCCTGCCATACAAACCATGTCTTCGGCGCGTCGCACGGTGGATCAACCAAGAATCAGGCCTAGACAACACACAAATTGAGGCTGGCTTGAATCCTGCAAACCCCAGCTGCCCACCCTGGAAGGACCAAACCGCTGACCAGATCACCATAGTAGCACAATCCCTACACGACCCAGAGCAACCCAGAGATAGCGAAAAACGAAAACAAGAATGCTTAGCTGCGCTCCAGAAGCTACCACCGGCCAAATTCGAAATCTGGAGCGACGGGTCCACGGCCAGTGGGTGTTCAAATGGCGGTGCTGGCGCTATTATCATTGACACTGAAACACAAGAGCGCACCGAAGTCACAGCACCCGCCGGAGCAAGCTGCAGCAGCACAAGAGCCGAACTTCAAGCTATGCACGCCGCCTTGCTACATACCCTCAGCATCGCCCATCAAGCACCCCTAGCCAGTTCCAGGGCTGTTCGGCTATACTCTGACTCGCAAGCAGCACTAATGACCCTACAGCGAGGGTCCCAACGCCAGAAAACCAGCGTGGGACGCGAAATCTTGGATATATCTGGCCAGCTAGTGGGACTGGGCTATAAAATCATGTTCCACTGGGTCCCGGGGCATGTTGGAATCGAGCAGAATGAGACAGCAGACCGACTAGCGAACGCCGCCAGAGACCTCGACCAAACTGACGTTCTCATAGACATTGGGAGCGCCAGATCAGCGATAAACGCACGCATACGCGACATGCAAAAAGCCAGGTTGCGCTCCGCCTTGCCCCCCGTCCCACCTGACAAGCACAGTCTGAACAGGTGGGGACAGGTTACCCTGGTCCAACTGAGGGTTGGGGCTACCCCCCTGACCCGCGACACACTATGTCGCTATGGGAAGGCCAGAGACCCACACTGCGGGGAATGTGGAGAAGAAGAGTCGGTGGAACATCTACTATGCGCCTGTCCTGCAAAACAGGCGATCCGGGCACGAATCTGGGGGACCCCCTGCCCCACTCTGGCGGAAGTACTCGGTAAAAGAGGCGGGGACGTCCTGGACTACCTCCGGAAGGTGGGGCGGATCGACCCCCCGGTGGACCCGCCCTGCCCGCTGCACCCCCGGATGCACGGGTGTAGGGTGCAAGAAGAAGAAGAAGAAGTCAGAGGGAGCTGGTTGTTCAGGCCTTCAGGGTGTCCGTCTGAACCTCCCCCTTTTAGTCAAACCTTGCAAAATTGTCAAGAATATAATACGTATATAAGAATATACACCCAAAAAAAATAGACAAATTTGGAAAAGATTGCACTTTGTAGAAGATACTACGACGCCGTAAATGTCTGTAGCTTCCGGGGATTACCGCCCCCCCTCCCCCCGACCCCTGTAATTTAGGCGTATATCAGTCACGTTGTTACCAGGAAAAAGTCTTTAGGGGGAATGACTTTTCGATTTTTTGTAATGGGTGAAAATTAACTTTTTTGCTATTTTAGCACAAAAATTTGCGAAATAACAGCACATGCACAAGCAAACATATTTGACCGGCCGAAAACATCAGAGCTAAAACTCAAGTTCAAATGACTAAGTCACATAGTTACAAGCTTATATGGGTCTGAGGGCGGCAGCGTGAGTGTGATTTTTAGGCCGAGTTTAGTCAATTGGAGGCGTAAAAATACACATTGCTAGAGAGGGGTAGTCATCTCCATTACAACTGGCAGTAATATAAGTACTGTAATCGACTAACCGCTTCGTTAATCTTGCGATTTTTTCTCAAAATTTGAACTTTTGGCCAAAGTTTGAACAATGAAAATTCTCCGGCTCCGGCACTTTTTTTGCCGGAGCCGGAGCCGGAGCCGGAGGCTCAATCCGGCCGGAGCCGGAGCCGGAGCCTCCGGTCGATCGCTAATCATTAGGCGAAAAAATGCCGTTTTTCCGACTTATTCCACCCCTAAGTTTTTAACACTCTAGATTTTTGTTAAAAGGGGCGACATCTATTTTGGGGGCTAGAGATCAGATTGGGGGCTTGGCTGACGATGGGGGTTCAATATTTTTATTAAAAGATGGGGTAGGAAGCGTTTTAGGGCCAAAAATAATTCCCCCCCCCCGCCGAAGATTGACTGTTAAAACCATGTTAATAACGTGTTAAAATATGTTAAAAACATGTTAAAAGCATGTTAATCGAAAGTGCAAAAAACATGTTAAAAACATTCAAACACATTCTTCCTGTGATACTCTGTGTGTCCTCCGTAATAATATACCTTTGCTGTTTATTTTTCTTTTTCAATAAACCTTACATAATATAGGAAATTTTTGAAATTTTCTTATGAGTTGGCCAATAGGGGAGTTCGGCCCTTGGCTCCCAGGGGGGGGGGGGCAAAAACGCTGAGGGGGGGCCCGGAGCCCCCGCGCCCCCCCCCCTGGCTACGCCACTGGTCTAAAGTTATGAGCTTAGTTCTTTGTGTTTCTTTGTTGTGTTTGTTTTTCTTAACGACTTCGACTATATCTGAGCGTATGCGTAGGTTAAAGAAATCGGAAAATTCAAGGTCAACTAGCTTATAGAGAATTTTGTATACGATGTCTCTAAAGCGGCGTCTTGATTTCAATCCAAGGTTTGAATTATTAACATAGAACATCTTTTTGGATATTCTAATTCGGGAAATAGCTTCATAGTGAAAAATTCTTGAACTCTCTCAATGTTATGAATGTCTTGCACCAAATAAGGAGACCATACTTCACATGCACATTCAGGGATGTGTCTAACAAAAAAAGAGCAAGCGAATTAAATATTGTGGATAGGGGTTCTATTACAAAAAATGCTTCTATTGAAGTGCTCTACTCAAAAAATAGGACCACTATTTCGCCCCCCAACTGCACTTGTTCCCAATTTTTCCTCACCATGTCCATACCACCAAGATACGCTTGTGCTTTTACAGGCTGCCGGTTCGGTGAAGCCCTGTGTGATGGAAGCTTTAATTCCAGTCATAAATAAACTGCAAGACGTTTTCAACACAGTCGGGGTTGAGACCATTCGTCTGCCTCAAATTGTCGTTATTGGCAGCCAGGTAAATGCAAATGTAACTGGTTGATCGTCAGCTATTATCAAGGTTGGCGCGATAGCGCCTAACCCTAGAATAAGAGAAAATTCACGGAATGCGGATTTTTGAAATTTTTTAACATGCAAGCCAATGACTTTTAATTTGGTGTGTACATTCGCCTGGTAGAAGGCTATTATATGCCTACAGAATTTCGTAGTGATTGGTCTTGTCTGAGTTATGAAAAAGAGGCTTTCGCAAACTTGACACTTTCTTGCTTATTTTTTTGTCAACAGGTCTACCTGAGAGGACGCTATCATGAATCATGATTATAAGTTATTCACATTTTGCTAAAAGTTTGATTTCTTTTTTTTCAATTTCGTTTTCATTCGGTCTCTGCTGGGAGGGGAAACCCATTTTTACGGTTCCAAAAACTATTTCTATCAAGTCCCGACAATTTCTAGCCAACTGTTGAGAAGTCACGCAAGTGAGGTATCTTCTATCTCATGCATGCAGGGTAGTGTAGTGGCGCTATAGTGCATCTGCTATTTTGGAGTCGATCGTGTAACTGTAGCGCTGGGGAGGGGGCTCGGAAGCTAATGCATGTATTATGGTTGTAGGCTACCTCTGGGCAGTACAGCCAAGACGGCTATAGAAGGAGGTGTGTCGTTTTATATGCGAATATACACCCACGTACTGTGCATTGCAGGGTGCTATTAGTTTTGCTGTCAAATTTTTCTAGTAGTAAGAACTGGTGCACCCCCTTCTGCCAGTCCATCAGTAACCCGTTAGCCACTAGACCTAGGGGAGGAAGGGGCTGCGCGATGGGGTCACATATGTGTTTTAGGGTCCCGCGTCTTTCGGCCATACAATCTGACATAGTGGTGCGGGAAAAAAACCCTACGCGTTTTGCGGGGAAAAAACCCTAGTGCTTCCTGGCCGAACCTTACGACATAGGACCTCTTTGAGTATGCAGGTGGAAAGCGCATCCCAAACTGACTTACCGAACCAATTTCTGTGCAGTTTTAAGTAGAGATGTACCGAAAATTCGGTATTCGGTATTCGGTTTTCGGTTCTAAAGCGTTTAAAGTTCGGTTTATTGCGGGGAAAAAAACATTTTGTTTGGTGACATTTTTTTGCTAAACTCACACATTGTTGCTATAAAAGTTGATTCATCTGGGCTAAAAACATGCGTAGACTTCATCGAAACCGCTTTTTCGGCCGAAAAACGTCGTTTTTGTCGTTTTGGACCATACCCCGACACCCCTTACGAAACCTGTTTTGGTGATGTTTCACCAAAATTTGGCATTTTTTGGTATATATATCTAGGCTTTAGCTGCTGCGTGCCACTTAAATCGAAGAATGATAGACGCGGGCGGTGTTTGACCACCGTTTCGAAGGTAATAAGCGCAAAAATCTGTTTTTAATGCTTTTAAATACGGAAAAAATGCATATTTGGGCAAAAGTCATTTCTGCCAAAAAGGGTCAATTTTTGAAGAGTCATTGTGAGTCACATGGGTGTCGGAGAAACGGTTTTTGTAGTCCATACTGCAGCCTAAGAGTTGTAGAACACGATGAAATTGTATTCATACTCACTGCTAATAGAACAACCCAAAAAAGTGATAGGTTTTTTCTCCGCATTAGGGTTTTTTTCCCGGAGGTTTCGAGCCTTATTACTCAGAAACGTGAGTAGTTAGAATCCATTTTATTAGCGCAACAGTTACGCAAAAGATGGCCGTTAAAACAGCCGCGAGCATTAATGGATCCAATTTATGTGGAGCACAGGACGACCCGAAAAGTTGAAAATAGGGTTTTTTCCCGCACCACTATATCTGATGCAGCGGTTTTGGCCTAAATTTTGATTGAAGGCATCGGAACTGGGAACGGGACGGGACTGTATTAAGATCTAATTGCGTCCGTTTTAGCTGAGGTGGGTGAAAATTTTATTAAGCTCTCGGATGGAGGGGTGTTACCTGGAACTCTGGAAGAGGGTTCTAAATTTTTGTTAAAAGATGGGGTAGGAAGCGATTTATGGGCAAAAGTATTTTCTCCCCCCCGCCGAACCTTGACCCTGGAAGAGATATGTATTCCAGATTTTTGTGCTCTTACACGTCTGACCCCTTACCCCTCCCCATCTACATGTCTGCTGTACTATTGTATACACTGCCGTGGGGCGTGGACTATGTTTTGCGTAAGTTGCTGAAATCTAAAATAGTTTTAGTTGCAACCTTGAAACAAAGGCTGTCAGTTTTTTTATAGTGGGATTTTGTTGCAGAGTTCGGGTAAAAGCTCAGTTTTGGAGAGCTTGGTTGGTCGCGACTTTCTGCCTCGTGGCACCGGAATCGTCACTCGAAGACCGCTGGTTTTGCAGCTGGTCAGTATTCAGAAAAATGAAAAACAGGGACGAATGACGGAAGAAGGTTGGTCTGGGGTGTTGAAGTTTGCTTTTGCTTGCGGTGTGCAACGCCTAACACTTTACTAACTAAACTAGTCTATTAGACTTTTCTAATTAGTATATTTTGCGTATAGTGACTGACTGGTGACTATATACTGACTAGGGCTTAAAAAGGTCCCATCTTATTTATTCGAGAATACAAAATTTATCTGGGCCCCTTCCTCCACTAGACAACGACAAGCTTATTGTGTCTTTTTAACTCTGACTAGTGACTATCTATTTCACTAATCTTGCTTAAAAATTGAATTGCTGAGCCTCTTGACCAAAGCAGGCTTAGGCTTTAGTTTAGTTCGCTGATAGATGGGTACGGACTCAAAAGTCGTAAAGTCCGATATTCATTTCTAAGGTAAGTCCGTTCTGGTAGAAGGATGGACTTTAGACGGAAATTTGCGTTGTAGACGTATGAAACATTTTCATATAAATTGGCATTTTTTACGGGTGGCACTTGTTTTAGAGCGCCCTAGAGACGCGAATAATCGTAAGTAACAACCTATAAAACTGTAAAGCAGTCCGTGTTGCATGTTGTGAATGTTATTATGATTTTTGTGGGGGTTTTTATCCGTTCGCTTTTTTCTACTGGTGCGTGGGGCTTTGTTTGTGTGAACAATATTTATGTATTTTTATATATACTGTCAAACTGTGAGTTTTTTTATTAATATATAACAATATTGTTTTCCATACATATATGGACGTGGGGGGGTTTAGGGAGATCCCCAGAATGTTTTGAAGGTGCTTACAGCGGCAAAATCGGTGGTTCAAGAAGCTAAATTGGCGGAAAAGTTTCCACCCCCTTGTCCTGGTGGATTGCCCCCCCCCCCCAGAATTCGCTAGCTGCCCACGTTTGTTGTTTTCCTGTTTCCAATTTCCATATTTTTTTTGTATCCACCGGTCATCACTGTCAGGGTATTTTAATGTACATATCTGTATGTTTTTAGTGTTTTAGTTGTATCATATAAAAATTGTTTGTTACTGTTATGTAAAAATATTAAACAAAAATTTGTTACTGTCATATACTTTGTTACTGTCATATATACTATTTGTTACTGTATATATATATATATTAATTATTATAAAGTCGTTGAGAAACGTCTCAGAATATATAAATCTTTATTTATCAAAAGCCTGTACTTCGGCCTGTGACAGGCCTTCTGTGGGCTACAGTTGATTACAATAAAATCAGGTGTTCACTGTCGTAGCTGTTCATATATATATATATATATATATATATATATATATATATATATATATATATATATATATATATATTTTTTGTTTGTGGGGGGGGGGGATATATATATATATATATATATATATATATATATATTTTATATATATATATGCCTAATCAGCGTCAACGTGTCCGTCGCTAAGCTGGTGCATCTCGTGAGTAGCAAAGATTTCACGAGTTCACCTCCATTCCATTCACCAAAATTTTTTCGCAATTTTGCGAAAAGGTTTGAAAATTTTTCGCAATTGCGAACGTTTTTGCGAAAAAAACCCATTATATATATATATATATATATATATATATATATATATATATATATATATATATATATATATATATATATATATATATATATATATACCGTTCACTGTCAGTATACATAGTTATGCATGGGTTATTGGGTTGGGTTGTCATTAACAGCACATAATATCAGCAGTAGTAATTTGTTAAAAAGTTGTTAAAAATAGTTTTTCTAGTTGTAATGTTGACTGGTTTATTGATATCCATTATTAATTTTTTTCAGTATATACGTCGCTAGTTCACAATATTTCAGGTCCCATCGAAGCGGAAGAGTGGGCAAAATTTCTGCACACAAAAAACAGAATCTTCACCAATTTCGATGAGGTCCGCGAAGAGATTGAACAAGAAACAGAGAGAACTTGTGGAAACAGCAAAGTTTGTAAACATTGTAATTACTAATGAAATGACGAAATGAAAAAGAAAAAATGATTTACTCACGACCAATAAAACCATTTAAACATAACTAGCCAACAGAAGCTCTATAATAAACAAAACCATAAACTAATCAGAAAAGAAAACATGAGCAGGGGCTATTATGTGTGTGCTGGTGTGCTGTAAAGTAAAAAAGTTATAGCTTACTTAAACTAAAATCGAAAAAGTTAAGAGCTTGTGGGGGTTACTCCTATTTAAACTATGGAAAAGATAAAGGTGTTTAATTTAACGATTATTAACTTGATTTTTCAGCTGGCTGCCTTTACTAGCTTAGTATTGTAGAAATGAATGATTTTAGCAAAAAAGCAATGTATAAAATTCTGTTTAGGGTGTATGCGAAACGCCGATCAATTTGAAGATTTACTCTCCGAATGTCGTCAATCTATCACTGGTGGACTTGCCGGGAATGACTAAGGCATGTGGTTCTTATTGGATTTTGAGTCACAGGTAGTATACAGAGTTCGTAACCTACGTTTTGAAACATCATGTCATCATTAATTATTACAATAAGTGGCTTCAAGTTTCACATAATGTTGCCGACATACGATTGTTGATGCCAGATGTAAAAAGCTGAAATATTACTTTTACTTTTGTGTCTATTAGCTCATGTGACTCTGTGGAGTAGTTTAAGTAGTAGTAGACGTAGAAGTAAAGTTTAAGTAGTAGTAGTAGTAGAAGTAGAGTTTAAGTAGTAGTAGTAGAAGAAGTAGAGTTTAAGTAGTAGTAGATGTAGGAGTGGAGTTTAAGTAGTAGTAGACGTAGGAGTGGAGTTTAGTAGGTAGTAGTTTACGTAGCAGTAGTTGAGCGTGGACATGTTTCAGGTGCCAGTGGGTGACCAGCCAGAGGACATCGAAATCCAGGTGCGCAACATCGTGCTGTCCTACATCACCAATCCCAACTCCATCATTCTGGCCATCACGGCCGCCAACACCGACTTCGCCACCTCCGAAGCCCTCAAGCTGTCCAAGGAGGTCGATCCGGAGGGTGGGTTTCGGACCGTCCGTGCATTTTTGCCAAAAGATCGTTATTTTTGCGGATTATTGCGGATTAATTATATTGGGCGGAAGCTGGTACTCTGGTGGTCATTTTCCAAAGTTATTTTTTCAGTTGCGTAATCCGATCGATAGATCTGATTCGTATTTACAATAATATACGATAATCTATGATAGTTGGCCTGGAGTGTTATTGTTTGGGTCGTGCCGTCATCGTCGTATGTCCCTGGGGCCTGTAAATTAGCAAAAACAAGCACTCATATCTACTCTATGTGTGCCATAGGTAATAATTATGGCATAATTTTGCTCGCTAAAGCGCGGTTCAAACTAATTGTTCATGTCCTCCTGTTTTGTCCCTAAGAGACTCCCAAGCAAATTGTCGATAAATTTCAGCATTTTATCGTGTAAAAGAGTAGGGGTTAAGCCCAGTTCATGTGCGAAAACTGAAGCAGATCGTATTGATTTCACCCAACAATCATTTTTAAATTTGTCCCAATTTGTCCTTGGCCCTATGTCCTTAAGGACAAGTATGAACCAGGCTTTAAAAGACATGGCTTTCAAGCATGAATGGACGTGTATATAAGTGTGTACTGTATATACTGTGTATAGCTCCAGGGCATTGTAACGGAGATGAGCACCGCACCCGAAGGCGGACACGCCAAGGGATAATTCTCTATCCACGGTTTACCTTTATCTTCACCATATACTGTTTAGGACGCCGTACGCTGGCGGTGATGACGAAGCTGGACCTGATGGACCACGGCACTGACGCGGTAGACGTGCTGCTGGGACGCGTCATCCCCGTCAAACTGGGCATCGTCGGCGTCGTCAATCGCTCACAACAGGACATCATGAATCACAAAGTATAATGACAAGACTGAATATACTTTTGCAGTGTATAATGTGTTTAATCGATAGTGTTAGTGTACTGCAGAGTTTACGTATAAACTATACTTTTGGCTGAAACATGACTTGGATCTCTACAATATGAGCATTCTTGAATATCGTGTTGTAGTGACTATAGTGATGGTTGATTGATTTGAGATAATCGTTGTAGTAGGCGTGGCAGCAGCAGTCAGCTACAAGACTAAAGCTAAGTATGAGCAGCCCGAAATTTGTACAAGTTACACATTGATTGCTGATTTTCTGACTTATTCGTGGAAGCATAGTTGCAAATGATATTAATAGGAACTTGCGCGGCACCTATCCCTCTTTCAGCCCTGACGGTTACTGTGTTTATTCGAAAATAGAGCTACCATCATGCCAATGCTTTAATATTGTATGATTTACATACGCATAATGATGACTGTTTGACTTGTCTTTTAGGCCATTGCTGAAGCTTTAAAGGACGAAGCAGCGTTTTTGCAACGGAAATATCCCTCACTGGCTAATCGTAATGGAACTCCTTACCTCGCTAAAACACTCAATAGGGTTAGTTAGTAGTAGTAGTTCAGTCGTTATACAATAATAACTAGCATGTTTATTGCAAGGCAGTCATATTAAAGGTGTATACTTATTGTATGCAAGCGTACTAAGAACAAACAATACTGAACCTTGAGACAAAACAAGTTTCATAATTTTCACTGTGCTACTCACTACTCACTGTGCTCCTGATGCGTACAATGTGTTATTTTGTCATAAAATTGTTTCTTTTTGTTTTAGGGTGCATCATTTAGATTTAGTTATGTTTCGACGCTAGTCTATGATACCCACAGGCCACAGGAATGTGGTCTGCTGTCTACGCCATGCTATTATCTGTTCTATATTACCACTATATTCATGTTTCAGTTGCTGATGCACCACATACGCGACTGTCTGCCTGATTTGAAAACTCGTGTCAACGTTTTGGCCTCACAGTTTCAAGGATTACTCAATTCGTATGGCGAGCCTGTGCATGATAAGGTCAGCGAAATTGAGCGGATTTTAATTTTTTAATGTTATAGAACTTTTGATTAATTTATTAGAGTACCAAATTATTTTTATTACAGGTTAATTCAGTGTGTTTTACGTCAAAAATTTTGCATCGTCTGACGCACATGTCCAAATTTTTTTGCGTCATTTTGAAAAAAAGTGCGCAGAGGGGTTATAATGCTGTCTACGCCCGTGTTTTAGGTTAAAATCACTATTATGGCACTGGCCGTCCTTAGTTACCATTTTGAGGCCTTAATAAAATGTTCTGAAAAAATCTCTACCTTTAAGCAGTTTTAGATTTTTTGTAATGGGTTAAAATGCACTTTTCTCATTTTTCACTTCAAAAGCAAACGCACCAAAAAGTTAACATATTTTCTTATAATTAAAGCCCTCTAAAAATGTCCAGGTGAAATTTCGAAAAAGTGAGAGACACGCCTGGTTTGACCTTCACAGTACTGTGCCAAAAAATTCATGCTCAGGCGTACCTTATGACTTGCGTTCTGATGGCGCATAGTTTACAATATAGAAATCATAAAAACCTCGATAACGCAACTACCAGTTTTAAAGTGCATTTTATCACGTTTCAAAAAAAATCTAAAAATCATCCCCCCCGAAATTTTTTCTGGCTACGCCACTGCTGTGCAGTGCGGTATCAAATAGGGACTTAAATAGCACATCAATGGCGGTATTATGCTGAGAAGCTAAGCGGAGTTTTGTATTTTAGCAGGCTAAGAAACTTGTTGGGTGTGGCATGCTTCGACACAATTTTTTATAATCATAATCTTAATCCTAACTAATCATAATAAGTTGTAAACTGTCTTTTAAACCAACTGTAGTTGTATATAGATCAAGCTTGAAACGTTAGACACATGGGAGAATTTCACAGATTTGATGGTTTTGACACAACTTGGAAAATTTTTTTAAAATTTCGCGACGAACATGCTGTTTTCGGCACTTTTTGGCCAAATCAGCTTCTGCCGAGAAAACGTGCGTCACGGGACGCACATGGCCAAAAAAGTGCGAAATTTCTGAAAAAAAGTGCGGCGTTTGGCACTTTTTGACGCAAAAAACACTGGGTTAATTAATTTATCATTTTTATTACAGGCCCAGACTTTGCTGCAAATTATAACTCGGTTTGCATCCTCATATTGCAGTACGATTGAGGGGACGGCTAAGAATATAGAGACGACTGAACTGTAAGTAGGAATATGATTAAATTGTTTATACCGTCGCACTTTTTGTTTGGACAAAACCAGCACAACACGTTTTGTTTTCTTTTTTTAAATTTTAATTAAACGTTTTGTTTAGATTTTACAGTGTTCTGACTTTCAGTTCTTGAATCTTGAGTTCTTGTGTGTACTTTTGAACGTCTAAAGACGGAAGCGCCACGTAGAGTAGTTATTGTTATTGTAGATGCAAAGAAACTGAGGTTCTTAATATTTTTATGCTTTCGCTGCCTATGACTATAGATGTTTTCGTCAATTCTCTATGCAATGATGGTAGTGCGGTCTCTTTCATTCTGTTTAGCGCGAGCAATGGCCCAAAAAATGATGTGTTTTTTTAACCATGCTGTGTACATGGATTGGATAAAGCCTGTTGTTAAAAAATTATAAAAAACTATAAACGAGACAATATTGTTATTTCAGCTGCGGTGGTGCTCGCATGTGCTATATTTTCCACGAAACCTTCGGGCGCGCCTTGGAGTCCATCGACCCGCTCAGTGGCCTCACCACCATGGATATTCTCACGGCGATCAGAAATGCAACGGTACACAGTTGGCTAAAAGATTAAGGGTAGGATGCTGTAAATGTGTTCAACGAGTGTATCAAGTATCTACAAAGATTCGTCCGCATTCAGAAAAGCTGAGGTTTTTTTCTGCCATATAGCTTTCATACCGAAAATCAATCAGAAGGGCTATCAAATAGTATCTTGCGGCAGGTGATTATATAATTTCTTGTTCACAATGAATGGTAGTAATAGGCCGGTAGTTTTATAGAACCGATCAGTTGAACTTAAGAAAATGTTTGGAATAACTAAACACCAGCGGTCCACCAGACAGCTGGTCTCTCTACTGACTGCTAGACATTATAACCATGCATAAAGCGAAAACTAATTTGCCTAAAACATCATGAGAGTACAGCAGTAGCCTACATTCGTGTAGTCCTGGTCAGAATTAAGGGGGGCATTCGTTGGGCATTTGGGAAGTTTTCCCAGCCACTTTAGGGGTCGGTTATTATTACGCTAAAGTTCGCGCTTGCGAATATCAGCTGCTGTTGACTGCAACTCAACCCTGGCTGGCCAATGTATACGTAAACGTTCAATACGGTTAAAGGTCACCTCAGGTTAAAAGGTCACTGGCTATTATTGCACTCGCATTCCCGAAAGCAGCCATTCGCGATTGCAAGCGGGATTTAATTATGTCCAGGACTGTATATTAATACGACTCAAATGCAGTCACGAAGGTACGTATGCTAAATGTCACCTAATTGTTTGAGGGCCCCCGGCCGGCGCTGTTCGTGCCCGAAGTGTCGTTTGAGCTGCTGGTAAAGCGCCAGATCACTCGCCTGGAGGAGCCCAGTCTGCGCTGTGTGGAGCTGGTGCACGAGGAGATGCAGCGCATCATCCAGCATTGCGGGGTTCATATTCAGGCACTGCTTTGTCATGCTTCTGTGTTTTGTTATATGTTTTCAGTTGGGTTTTGGTCATAGCAGTGTTGTTTTATTTAAACTAAATTTTCTTTAGTTAAGTTATTTGGAAAAGTAATTAAAGTACAAAGTTATTAAACCAAATTTTGGTCAATGGCTGGGCCCTGTTGCTGAGATTTACAAATCCTACAAGAAGTAACAATACGAGTTGCGAGTGAAAATTCTAGTGCTTCGTAATGGATTTATATATATATATATATATATATTTTTTTTATATATAATATATATATATATATATATATATATATATATTTATATATATATATATATATATATATATGTTTTATCACAAAATTGTAACGATTCACCTGATTTTGCACTTCAATGTTGTTAGATTTTATGTGAAATTGAGTAAAACATGGCTTTTGTGGCAGTGCCAGCACTAGTGTGCAGTGCCAAGAAGACGTGTGTAAAATCAAATTTTTTATTATCCACTTAATTTTTTGTACAAATTTTTGATTTATTTAGTAATTCTTGACAGCTCGGATGAAATTGGTATTGGTGTGCTTCGCTGTATAGTTATTTGTGTCAAGTTGTATATCATTGATGTTTACACTAAGTTTGTTATAAATTTGGACCGTATTTGGAAAGGTTTGAAGCAGATAAGACACAATATTCCAAGACAAGAAACTACGCAGCAGATTTGGCTGTACCGTCAAATATGCTGACAGGTCCCGGTCGTGCTTATAATTTCCGTGGGAGAATTTTTGGTACGTCGAATAGTTAGTCAAAGGCAAATCAGGCCACCATTAGTTTTATCACATAATGTAATGAGTGATTTATTTGAGATTGTGCCAGTTGGATAT
>JASANF010019468.1:0-18512 GCA_030248245.1 Trissonchulus sp. WLG1_4
AGCAACGTTTAAATGAACACTGGGGGGGCAGCTGGTACCTACCAGACGTGAGCACTAGGTATAAAAGTCCCATAAAAAATATGCTCACCGGTCCCCCTGTTACGCTCTTGTGCCGTAGCGACAGGGTTCTTAAATGTTTTTTTAGTTTTTGTTTTATTGCATGATATACATAATTACTGTATATGGGCTGCTTGCACTAACTCAAAACTCACTGTTGTCTTTAATTGCATGCTTGCACTGAACCCTGTCTGGCATACGGCCCAAGAGTAAGCAGAAGGCCAGCATAGGGGCACAATAACACGTGTTTTAGGAGCTTGCTTACTCGCTTTTGTTTCAGTTCCTGTGGTGAGTGCCTTTTGCTTTTTTATATAATATGCAGTAATTTAAATTTCACAAAGTAGTATGGCCGTTTGCCCTTAATTATTACTCCCATCCCTCTGGAATGTGGTGTAATGTTGCATGTACCTATTATTGCACTTTTTCACCTTCGCATGTTTTTTTGCTGGTTTTTACTTTGGCTTGCTAGTTTTAGGCAAAGCAGACCGACTTCGCGATTAGCAATATTCGTGACACAGGTACCTGGAGATGGCACTACAAGCTTGAAACACCAGTATATTTGGTAACTTTACCAGAAAATAAAGTAAGCTACTTTGCTTTTTGAATGGCGTAGGCGCGATAATAAGCGTAGCGGTCGGACGTGTAATTGCACATATCAGATTTTTGAAATTGTATAATAAGATTTACAAAAAAAGCATAACGTGGTGTCTGCAATTTAGTTGCCTTTTTGCATGAGAACTAAATAATGCTTGGTGATTGACATGCTTTGCTAATGGGCGGGCTTGTTATATAGTCTGTGGCTGTGTCCTGTGTGTAACATTAACCGGCTTGTGGCATATTTAGCGTTTAGTGTATAAAATATTGTGTATATATGTCTGACACAAAACAATAGCGCACAATGAGGGCCGGACTAAGTTATTTAGCCATAGCGGTGGGATGCCTAACCTGCGAGATACATGCACGATGCTGCTTTATGTAGCGTCAAAGTAAAAACAATCTGCTGCACCATTAACTACACATATACTCGCCACACCTTAACAGAAACATTACACCTCCTACTGGAGCCCCAGGGGTATCTCGCAGGAAGGGCAGCTGGCCCGTACTGCTGCTAGAGCGGCTTTACGCCCCATTGCGTTTTCTCTCGGATACCAGGTGCATACTCGCACATCCCACACGTTCACATTGTTTGTTTGCTTTTATTTGACTATGCATCTGGTGTTCCCTCGCGGGGCTCGTACCTTGAGCTGGCGAGGACAGCCTGAATTCTACAGCAAGAATGCAATGGCTGTGAGAGGTGGTAAAAAAAATGGACACTGCTCACTGATAA
The DNA here is from genome assembly GCA_030248245.1 of Trissonchulus sp. WLG1_4. Classification (NCBI taxonomy): domain Eukaryota; kingdom Metazoa; phylum Nematoda; class Enoplea; order Enoplida; family Ironidae; genus Trissonchulus; species Trissonchulus sp. WLG1_4. The sequence continues at coordinate 1,385 of JASANF010019468.1, forward strand.
GGTCATAGTGCTATTTGTTAGTCACACTCACTCATAATCATACATGTAACAGCACAAAAATTTTGGGTACCCCTCCACCCCCCTCCATGACGCTATTTTTACCTTCTTTGACCAAAAAAATCCGGTTTTGACAACTTTTGGCCAAAATTTTTGTAAAAATCGCTTAAATTTAACCAAAAAATGCTATTTTTTTACATTTTGGCCGAAATTTTACTCCCGCCAGAACCCTCCCCCCTCTTTACCCCGTGGCGAGACCCCCCTCCCTCCCCCTGTTCTACCGAATTTTCAGGGGAGTCTTCCCCCCACCCCCACCCAACTACATGTATGCTCATAATGGATCGGCATAAACACGTAACAGATATCAAAATGTAATACCAACCTTCCGGAGGCTTCGGTACTTCCACTGACATGATGTAGAAAATAGCGCAGAAAATGGGAGTTGTTAGTGTTTCATCTGTAGTTCTGCAAATCAAAAATTTTATCAGGTATATACAATGGCATAATACATGCATAATGAAGTGACGGCTCTAAGAGGGAGCTGGCATGTGTTTAGGCAAAATCTCATTATGGGGGCGCGATGGGGGGCATGGTTATATATAAAACGTTAAGTTAACGTTTTTGTATGTCATTACAGCAATACTGATATATACTAAATATCTGCAAAATAGAGTGAATTTTCAAAAAAATTTAATTGAGCAATATTTTAGCATAAATTATGCTATTTTTGACTAAAAATGCTATTTAACATATGAATAAATAATTTTTAACATAATTACAAGTTTTAATACAGTTATAGCAGTAGTGGTCACTCCATCAATATTACACACTGTATATACTCAGTAATGTTCATAGTTTATAAAGAAGATTTTGCACGTCGCCGCTGTGTCCGGATCGCCGAGTGGTCGGAGGCGCTACTCACCAGCGGATGGGTCGAGGTCGATCCCCAACGCGTAATGTTGTTTTCTTTTTTTAGTTTAACAGATTTTATTGCAATACCCAACGCGTAATGTTGTTTTCTTTTTTTTAGTTTAACATATTTTATTGCATTACTTACATAATTAAAGCTTTTTGTGCATTTAAGGTGGTAGTTGCGTTTTCGAGGTTTTTGTGATTTCTATGTAAACTTTGCGCCACCAGTACTCAAGTTATAAGTGACGCCCGAGCATAAATTTTTGGGACAGTATTGTAAAGGTCAAAATCCCCAGGCATGTCTCTCACTTTTTTGAAATTTCACTTGTGGACATTTTTAGAGGGTTTTAATTTCAAGAAAATATCTTAAATTTTCGGTGCGTTTGCTTTTCAGCTATTTTCTCAGTAAATTGACTAGTTATTAAAAAAGTGGGGGACATGCCTGGGGATTTTAAACATGTCAAAAACCTTACCAACTTTCAGCCCCAACAGGTAATCGTATGATTCAGAGCTGTGGCGCAAACTTTTTGTAAAAAATTTTAATATTTTGGAAAGGACCTTTCTTTAGTCGCTTATACTGGAAAGAAAATCACAGGTTAAATTTCAAGGTATGGCATACATTTAGGAAAGATTTTGTTCTACCCAATGCAAAAGACCGCTTGTGATTTGAATTTGTAAACGCTGAGCTATGGCTTTTTAAAAAAACACCTAAAAACGCAATTACCCCCTTAAACCACAGATGTACATGGGGTGGGGGTCTGGGGGGGGCAAGCCCCCCCCCAGATTTGAAATCCCGGGACAAGCCCCCCCCCCTCAGATTTGACCAGTCGGGACAAGCCCCCCTCTCTCAAACCCCAAAATCGCTTCAGATCGCTGTAAAATGCTTCAAAAATGACCAAAAAAACGAAAAAAATCGCTAAAAATATCGGAATTTCGCAAAAATTTCCCATTTTCAGGCAAAACTTGGAAATTTTCGCGGTTTTGGGACAAAATATCGGGACAAGCCCCCCTAAAATGTCGAAAATTTCGGGACAAGCCCCGCCCCAAACCGAGACCCCGTGTACATGTATGATTTAAACTTATTTTTTAAACAAGTTTGTGTTTTTAACAATTCTACACAGAAACATTGTAGCTATGTTTTGTGCCATAGTGTCCCCCCGAACTATGTCTACTTTTCGTGGCCTAAAAGTAGCGATTTTGACAATTTTCGCCCAAATATAGTGGTGCGGGAAAAAAAACCCTACGCGTTTTGCGGGGGAAAAAACCCTAGTGCTTCCTGGCCGAACCTCACGACATAGGACCTTTTTGAGTATGCAGGTGGAAAGTGCATCCCAAACTGACTTACCACACCAATTTCTGTGCAGTTTTGAGGCCTGTAGCATTTTTTATAAAATTTCAAAATTTTGCATATTGAAAAATTCCAAAGTGACAAAATTTTCCAAAATTTTTGACTTGTCATAATTTTTCACAGAAACACTTTTGACCAACGCCGTTTGCATTTTTCAAAAGAGTTACCTTTCCTCTATACTTCTGAAGCTCGAAAACTGTGAAAAACGTTGTGGTTGACCTGTGACTGGTCAAAGCTTGTGCGGGAAAAAAAACCCTATTGCGGGGAAAAAAACCCTATTTTGTTTGGCGGCATTTTTTTGCTAAACTCACCCATCGTTGGTACTAAAGTTGGTTCATCTGGGCTAACAACATGCGTAGAGTTCATTACAACCGTTTATTTCGCCGCAAAACGTCGTTTTTTGTCATTTTGGGCCATACCCCGACACCCCTTACGAAACCTGTTTTGGTGATGTTTCACCAAAATTTGGCATTTTTTGCAATATTTAGGTTTTAGCTGCTGCGTACCACTTAAATCCAAGAATGATAGACGCGGGCGGTGTTTGTCCGCTGTTTCAAACGTAATAAGCGCAAAAATCTGTTTTTAATGCTTTTACATACGGAAAAATGCATATTTGGGCAGAAGTCATTTCTGCCAAAAAAGGTCGATTTTTGAAGAACCATTGTGAGTCACATGGATGTCGGAGAAACGGTTTTTTTAGTCCATACTGCAGCCTAAGACTTGTAGAACACGATGAAATTGTGTTTATACTCCCTGCTAAATGCTAATAGAACAACCAGAAAAAGTGATAGGGTTTTTTTTCCCCGCATTAGGGTTTTTTCCCGCATAGGGTTTTTTTTTCCCGGAGGTTTCGAGACTCATTACTCAGAAACGTGAGTAGTTACAATCCATTTTATTCGTGCAACAGTTAGGCGAAAGATGGCCGTTATAACAGCCGCGAGCATTAATGGATCCGATTAATGGATGTGAAGCACAGGACGACCCGAAAAGTTGAAAATAGGGTTTTTTTCCCGCACCACTATAATTGTAGCTAAAATTTTATCAAAAATGCTGATTGCTTAAAATGGCAGTTTTGAAAATGCAGCAATTTTGACAAGCTGCTAATAGCTTGTTCTAGAAGCTTTTTACGAGCTGTTCTTTACATGTTACCATACATGTATGAGGGGGTGGGATGGGGGGACCCCCCCCCCCAAATCGAGGACCCGGAAGGGAGGATCCCCAAAATTTGGGCAAAATTTAGAAAAAATGGCACTTTTTGGCGAAATGTTTGCTAAATTTAGGGCATTTTTGGTCAATCCGGGGGGGGAGGGTCCCCAAAATTTGGCCGGAGAGGCCCCCCAAAATTTTGACCCCGTTACATGTATGCATGTTACTGATCTAGGCTTAGACCGTAAGCACATTCATATTTTTTGTAAAAGCTTTTGCCGGTTTGTCTATAATGCCCAGTAAAAAAGCCTATTTTCGATTCAAACATATTTAACAAGGACTCGGACACAGACAATTACAGACACTTGCGGACTAGTATGAACTAGGCTTGAAAGTAACTTATACATGTGCTAAATATCATAACGTTAGCGGTCGGTTCTGGAGAGTCACGATTAAAACTGCAAATTCGAAAGTTCGAAACTACCATCTTAAGGGTGTGGAGGGAGGGCTACCCAGGTCAAAAATCAAACTTATCCAATTTTGCTTATTTTCACACATGTTACTCTCCCAAGGCGCCTCTACCTCAGGTAAGAACAATTAAGCTTAAATGTGTTTTTTGGTTTAGTGCGTTTGTCGTGTATTTATGTACATAGACAAAAGAGGGCAAAAAAGCCGATGAATAGCCGTTAGTTGGACATGCTGAACACAGACCAGATATAACCAATCAAACTAAAACTTGACATAATATATACTATATACCCGGTGCAACTGAGGCGGGGGGGGAAATTCAAAGTGATATTTTTTCACCGTAAAAACATGTTTTTATAGGTTTTCGCATGCGCTGAGTTCATTTTTAGCACTTTCCAAGCGAAAAAACGTTGATTTATACATTTTCGAAAAATTTCAATTTTTGTCGAAAATCATCGTTTTTCGACATACTGGGGCTAATCATGGAAAATTATGACCAATACAGTCATAATACGAGCCTGAAGTTTGATCGTCATAAATTAACACATAATAATATACTTAATACAGCTTTGTTTGCAACATATTTAGCTCATTTTTACTAAAAATCTTAATTTTGCCAAACCAAAAAAAGAGGCGAAATATGCATAGTTAAATTGAGCTTACATATCAAAAGTTTTAGTTTCTTTTTGCGTAGACATTAAATTTATTACATTTTTCTAGAAAAATATGCATCATTAGTCATAAGTAGCGATTTCTAATTAAATCGACTGCCATAAATACGATCTGAAAACGTCACTGATGCTCAGCAACAAGCTGGCACTGACAGTCAAGTTAGGTTTACAAGTGCAGCTTTATTTATAATTCTACAGTAGCAAGGGTCCTTTTATTTGATGCAAGCAACTAAGACTAACCTTTGCTAAGCCACCTACTAAGCCTGAGCCTAAGCACTAAGCCTCAGCCTAAGCACTAAGCAAGCCTCACCTACATAAGCCTAAACCTAAGCACTAAGCCTAGCCTAAACTAAAGAAAAAACCTGCTAAGAAGCATCAGGAATAACTTTACCACACTAAAAAACCCTAACTAGCTTTATATTTTAAAAAAATTCGCAGCTATTGCCCGGAATATATGCGGAACCGTACTTGTGCTGTAACGCTTCGATCAGCCTGGTCCTGGTGGCTTCAGAAAAAGTTCTGTAACTTTTCAAAGCCTGAACCGATTTACAAAATTTTTTCAGCATTTAGTAGCTTACAAGTTGCTCTTTCAATGGTAACAGCAGGTTTTCATCTGATGCAATATTTTTGACTAAATCCAATTTTGCGCAAAAAATTTCATGTAAAGTTTAATTTTTGGACAAAGTTTGATTTCCAGCTAAAGCTTACATCTTACAAACTTCTAACCTAGCCTATTCGAAAGAGCGTTCAATTTTAACCCCCCGAAGGTTTGGGGGATATAGGGGGACTCTGGATCATTAGTCGAAAAAATGCCGTTTTTCCGACTTATTCGACCCCTAAGGGTTTTAACACCAATAATAATTCACTTCAGATTTTTATTAAAAGGGGCGACAGCTATTTTGGGCATGGCTGACGATGGGGGTTTCATATTTTTATTAAAAGATGGGGTAGGAAGCGAATTAGAATCGAAAATAATTTCCCCCCCCTCCGCTTCAGTCTACCATACTACCCCACATATGTGCACAAAATCGCATGTTCCGGATTTTAAAATCCAAAATCGACGGAAAAGTGTAAAAATGGCCAGTTTTTTGGGCCCGCTAAATTTGAGTGACTGCACATTTGGCGTCACTACACGCGTCATGGGCAAAAACTTCAAAAAAGAAATCATATATAGATGTTCAAATATGATGTCAGGCTATCGATTCATAACAAAAATTTGGGTTGAAGACACGCTTTGTGACCAGAAAAAACGTTTCGATGCGCTTGTGAGTTACACACACGTAACATTAAATTTTTAAGATCTCTTAGTCAAAAGTCGGCAATAGTCGGTTTTTTAAATAGCAATAGCAATAGTTTTTTAAATCGGCAATGCGCCTTTACGGAGGTTACAATGGAACTGAGGGGGTACCCCTCACCCTCAAAACCGTACAACAAAAGGGCTATTTTGCGCTCCGCATTGAACGCAGCCCACAACGCATAATAGCAAGAGTGTCATACTCTGCCTAGTACTCTTGATATTACGAGTTATCTATTGAAAGTGTTTTGAGCAATATGTAAAACCAACTACCTAAATTTCACTTATTAATTTTGCACATTTTTACGCGGCGGCCTCAGCCGCCGCGTATATACTATATTGCAGCAGCTCGATTTAACACGTATCTCCTGCTGTTGTGTTTATTTGCACTTGAAATGTTGGTAGGTCCTAAAAATACATGTAATGTGTGTGCGTGTCTGTTCTTCGTGTGTGCTAATTGGAATGGTTATTACGCTCATATTTTGTTATATATACGCCCGACAGTACACACATCAGCACTCAGATCTGGCAGACGCATTTTATCACAGCAAACAGGTCATCACACACCGCGCATGTGTGCCGGCAAATTTTGCATACAGTGACAGCAATATGACGAAACCTGTCACAATAATGCGTTATCGATTGTTTATCAGCATGTCAGTACCTGAAAAATCTGACGTTTAGAAAATATTGGCTGACCGTGCGGTGTCACCTTTCAAGACTGCTTGGACTTCGCTGCAACGATCGTCGCAGCGGATATTGGCTTGGCACAAAACATGTGGTTCAAAATTTTGTTGTAGAATGGACTTGAATTTATAAACGGTTTTTACACAGTTGTTAGTTTTTAAAGTTAACTTGAAAGCAAGATATATACAACCACGAAAACATGTAGCAGTTTGAAATGTTATGTAAAAGTGTTGCTTTAACAATTTTTCTGCCGCGTTTTATATTCGAAGAATATCCTCGGGAGTCGGGACTCTAAGCATGTCGCGACAAAATCTAGGTCTCGAAAAATAATTTAACCTTACTCGCAAAACGTGCTTGTTCCTAATGTATTTTAACATCGAAATCTCTATGCATACGTATAATTCCTATACTACTGCAAAACTATGCTTTTCTTAGATTTGAGAGGTAGTATTTCTATAATTTGCTTTTGAAATTCAGTTATTAACGCATTTAACGTAGACTGACTCAAGACTACTTTCTTGAATAGCAGTCTAGCGAGCGTTTTCGAAGACTTGGTCTGGACCTAGTCTTAAGCCAGTCTTGACATCTTTAATATAGAAAATATCACCTGATATTTTCGTAACGATGGTATTAGCGCAGTCTTGCAAAACAAGCCTAAGACATATAGGTGGAATGCATAAAGGCAGTCTCCGGAGACTCAGTCCAGACTATGTCTAAGCCCTTAGACTAACACTTTTAAGACTAACGTGTCAGAACACCCTTTGGAATTCGTATGTAATACGTGTAGAATTTTTCGTTACGATGTTCTAAAAATACTAATCGGTATGCATAAAGAACGTCAGTCTTAGCTTAGTCTTGGTTTTCCATTCAAACTTAAGACATGCTCTTCAGCTAGTCTAAGGCTAGTCTAAGCCTTATTTCAGCACTTATTATAATTTTTTTGAAAAATTAAAGCCTGAGGAGTGTTGTCAAAGATCATGTGCATGTTCTCAAGGTTTTTTAACCAATTTTAACGAGGTTTTTTGTAAAATGAGATAACCACGAAAAAATGCAATTTCAAGCTAACGGTAGCAATAGTTAAGGTTTAGGATGTGTTAAACTTCGTCTTATTACTGAACAATGTACAAAAAAATTTCACAAATTTTTGTTGCAAAATCATCCTTGCTAATACTAATAAATGCATATTTGCAAAGTTTGAAGATATCGACTTGCACCCAACAGTTTAAAAAACAGTTTATATGACTGTAGAGACTCTTATAAACAATATTTCAGTGTAATTTTCAAGACTCAGCTAAGACTACCTTTCAGAATACCGATTAACGTCAGTCTTGGGAGACTAGGTCTAGACCCAGTCTTGAGTTCGTCTTACACCTTTAGCGTGTTCAAAAATCACCTGATATTTCGTAACGATGGTCTTAGGCTAGTTTTGTTAAACGTAGTCCAGACTGCGTTTAGCTAAGACTACCTTTAGACTGACTTTATGCATTCCACCTATATAGTCTTGCTAAGACTGACTTAAAACACCTTTCGTGAATGCCACCTTAAAAAGTTTGAATGCTTTGAGGTTACACTGAGACTTGCCAAATGAACTTAAACGACCAAGGGTTAGTAATCGTAATACGTGTCATGCCATTATGTTATATATACAGGCAAATCGGGCAAAGTTAACACGTGTCAAATTTTAATGTATAAAAAGAAAAACTCAACAGGCGGCACGTGTACTTATTAAGGGGGCGCTCCGGGAATCAAGGATTTGGGCCGTATTTTTTTTAAAACAGCCAAAATGACCTATCATTCTTGAAGAAAAGTTGCCCAAAATACTATTTCTGATGTTTTGACGCGCACATCTCCATAGCAAAAAATTTGGAAAAAATTGGACAATTTACTGATTTTATGGGTTAAACGCTGTTGGGGGGGAAAATAGTGGACCTATTTTTTTTGAGTGGAGCACCTTGGGGGAAGCTTTTTTGCTTCAAGAACCCCTATTTCATTTTTTGGATTTTCTGAGATATGACCCCCCTAAATCTGAACCCTCAGTGACAGACGTTTTCGCAATTTTTTCCGAAGTCCTTGTTGTTTCCGTTCTAATCGTGTCTAAATGGTGTCAGATTATTGTTTACAATTTTTTAGAATCAAAACAAAGGCTCTTTGACCGGGTTCCTGCCGAAAAATTGGCCAAATTCGCCAGAAACGTCCAATTTTTGACCAAATTCAATCTTGGCCTTAATTTAGGCTTGGGCTTAGGCTTAGGCTTGGGGCTTAGGCTTAGTATGGGGCTTAGGCTTAGGCTTAGTATCAGGCTCAGGCTTAGGCTTAGGTTCAGGCTTAGGCTCAGACCTAGGAAATAAAAAAGTCAAAATTTTCAGAAAAAATCCTGCCAGCTTAGCCTAGAGAATGCTGCCAAGTAAAGCCTAGACGATGCCTTAAAACATCATAACGCACTCAAAACTATCCAAAAACAAAGATTATAGCCATTTTTCCTGTTGTGCCACAGCACAACAGGTCTTTAATTTTGATTTTGGACAATAACACTGAGCTTGTGTTCACCTTTTGTCAGTTGGTTTGTGTAACCTGTGCTTCAGTCTAACAGCGCGGGCGTCACATGTGGTTTGCAGTGTTTTCTTTCTACGTTAGTTTGAATGGGTTCAGTGTTAAATTACATGGGCAGTGAAAACATCTACTTTAAGTGGAATACCATTAGAGATTATGGAACGCAAAAAAAGTGAAGGACGGAATCGAACTCTCTGGCATCAGATTTTAACTCGAACGCGCTACCGTCTAAGCCAACCAGCTCTCATAAGAGTTTGAAAAAATGTGTTGTTACCAATAAAACACTATCGTTGATTTTGTTGTGACAGTTTGAGGATTTGTGTGATCAATCATTAATACTGAACAGAAATTGTGATATTGAACTTAAAAACTTAAATTGCGAATAGGATTCAAAATATATTTTTATAACAAAAAAAATTTATATATATGTCAACCTCAACATTGAACGCAAACTACAAACTGAGCATCAGATTTTTTGCAGATAGATTGTTGTTAAAGATTTTTATCTATCTTAGATCGTAGCCGAAATAGCTCAGTTGGGAGAGCGTTAGACTATAGATCTAAATGTCCTTGGTTCGATCCCGGGTTTCGGTCGCATTTTTTTGAATCAACATTGCTGATTCAATAATTCATTTTACCAATAATTGAAAATTTGTCAAGTTAACATAAATCATAAATATATTTTTCTTCCTCAGGAGACGCACTTGTGTTACTTTGATTGCATTTTGTACCAACCTTCTGTGTCCCTGGTTTATGTATTTACACTAAAATTTTACTTACCAAACATCTTAATTCAAAGTTTAAGTGAGGTGCAATATTTTATCTGAAGGCGATAAAAGCCATTTTAAGCACCGCCCCAGGAAGGCTTACCGTATAACGAGATACCGCTGCACAACAGGTTTTAAATGACCGCTGGTCAATTTACTTGAAAAAGAATGCTTAACGCTTACTGAAGCTTTTGCCGCAGATTGGGCTTGTTGGCTTCAAACTTTGGCCTATGTACGTTCACTTCCAAAAACACTGAAAATGCAATTTTCAAGGGGTCATATGTACATAAATACACATACAGACGCACAGATGCCACTGCAAAGAAAGGATACGTAGACGAAAAAAATTTCGAAAAAAAATCAAAAAAGAGTGTAGTGTAAAAAGTAGTCGTGGTGTTATTGGGGCTTCAATTTCAGTGGCCTTTTCTTTTATGTGCGAGTTTAATTAAAAAATTGACTAAGTCTCAGTTGAGTTTCATAACTGTAGAAGCATTATGGCCTGCGTTTTTTGGATGGGTCAGAATCGACCCGTAGTTTTTTCCCCGCGAGCCGCGACCGTATTTTTTCCCCCAAAATGTGGGTAAAAAATACGTTTATTTTTCGATTTATATAAAATTAGTAGTGCAGAAAAAAAGGTTAATATGTGGTTTTGTAGAGCAATTTCGCGAGGTATTGTTGAAAAAAAGTTTGCCCGAGAAACTCAATCCAGGAAAGCAAAAAAAGCTTGTACTCATATTTTGTATTTTTTACCCCATCTGACTATATTTGTCGGAAAATGTTTCTGATACGTCTGCAATTGACCAAGTTCGGTCATAAATTTGAAAATTCGCCAACTTTTTTAGGGGCCACAGCCCCCAGACCCCTGCAACTTTGTGGTTTTGTAATCTTGCGTTTGTACGCTGTTCATAAATGTTAAAATCGCTAAAAAGTGCCTTTAAACCCATACTGATTCATGATTGTATGACAAGCATAGTATGAGGTCTCGCTTGCCGAAAATTCACTTACGCGCAGTGCTGTGGTAGTCACGTGACATTATCACGTGATCCAAAATTTTGCCATTGGGGTTCTGCCTTGCCATATTATTTACTTGTATAGTAATATTTTACTTTTATAAACATTTACTGAGTTTTGAGGCAACTCCCGATTCCCAGAGCGCCCCCTTAAAACGGAGAAAACACCGGTTTCTGTTCTGACAAAAATCCCTCGATAACGTCAAGCACCAAGGGTTCAGATTTCAGGGCGGGGGTCATATCTCAAAAACTCCAAAAAAATGAAATACGGGTTCTGGAAGCAAAAAATGCTTCCGCCAAGGTGCTTTACTAAAAAAATAGGTGCACTATTTTCCCCCTCGACAGCATTTAAGCCGATCCGCCCATGATTGCTTGCATTTGTTGTAATCGCATATTTTAGTTCGACTGTCGAGCCCCCATCGGGTAGATGTCGCGTGTAAGCGTGCACGAGCACGAGATTTTACCCCCCCCCCCACCCCTAGGCGCTATATGCGCTATTTGCGCTATTATAGTGTCCAGCTAAAAAACGCCCCCCCCCACCCCCCGCTATTTGCTTTATACACGCTACGACAGGAACCCCCCCCTTCCCCCCTCCCCCCCATTTTAAAATTATTTTTTTAAATTTTAATTTCATACGAAATAAAAGCCTAGAAGGGTAAGAAGATTCAGTAGGCGCCCACCCCCCCCCCCGTCCCCCCAGTTCTTGGGTTTGTAGGACTTTCCATTCCTCGCTCCTATTAGTCAAACTTGTTGGCAATCACCCAACATGACTTTCCATTCTTCGCTCCTAGTGGTTAAGCAAACTGAAACCCTAGAAAGATAAGAAGATTCAGTAGGCGCCCACCCCCCCCCCCCCCGGTGTTGGGTTTGTAGGTCTATACATCCCTCGCTGCTGATAGTCAAAATTGAAGGTAATTACCCAACAGGACTTTTCATTCTTCACTCCTATTAAATACGCAAAATGAAACCCTACATGGGTAAGAAGATTCAGTAGGCGCCCGCCCCCCCTCCCATCCCCCGGCGTTGGGTTTGTAGGGCTTTCCATCCCTCGCTCCTATTAGTCAAAATTGTAGGCAATTACCTAACATGACTTTCTATTCTTCGTCCTATTGGTAACGCAAAATGAAACCCTAGAAGGATAAAAAGATTCAGTAGGCGCCCTCAGGTTCAGTAGGGGCAAACAGCATTGATTCAGTAGGGGCATTCAGTACTGTTGTTTTGATACAATTTTGATACTTTTCATATAAATATGATACTTGGGTATTAATACTTTTGATACCAGTTTCTATATTAAAATTGGTATCAAAAGTATCATATTTGAATTATGGTATAATATTTAAATTAGTTGGTATCATATTTAAATTTTATCCGAGTATCAAATATAAAGAGTATCATATTTAAATTCAAAGTGTTGTATTTATATCATATTTAAATTTTTTTCAAGTATCAAATATCAAAAGCATCATATTTAAATTCAAAGTATTGTATTTATATCATATTTAAATTTTTTCCGGGTATCAAATATCAAAAGTATCATATTTAAATTCAAAGTATTGTATTTATATCATATTTAAATTTTTTCAAAGTATCAAAATTATATATTGTATTTAAATTCCAGTATCATAATTAATATCAAAATTTTGATTCCCACGCTTAAAGGCGGCACCTTTTGATGTTTGCGCAGGCTAAGAACGGCGGCACTCTTTGATCTCGCCTTTAGCTCCGCCTTCTTTTTTGATTGGCTACTGCTCCGTTTCTGTATTTTTAGAGGGCATTGCCAGTCGAGCTGTACCATAAAAACAAAAGGGGGCACCCTTGTGTAAAATTTCAGGCGGAAAGTATAAGAAAATCAATGAATAGGCAGTAGGCTGGTAGGTCGTTTGGTTTTGTAGCATTTTGATACTCTTCATATAAATATGATACTTGGGTATTAATATCTTTGATACCGGGTATCAATATTAAAATTGGTATCAAAAGTATCATATTTAAATTATGGTATTATATTTAAATTATTCAGTATCATATTTATATCATATTTAAATTTTTTCCAAGTATCAAATATCAAAAGTATTTTATTTAAATTATTTGGTATCATATTGATATCATATTTAAATTTTTTTCAAATATCAAATATCAAAAGTATCATATTTAAATTCAAAATATTGTATTTATATCATATTTAAATTTTTTCCAAGTATCAAATATCAAAAGTATTTTATTTAAATTCCAAGTATCATATTTATATCATATTTAAATTATTTTGCGGCATCAAAACAACAGTAGCATTCAGTAGGGTATTCAGTAGCAAAAAGATTCAGTAGGGCAAATAGCACCCTCAGGTGCTATAAGCGCTATTGTTTAAGCCTACAAAAAATAGCGCTTATAGCACTTGGATGCGCTATCGCTGTGCGATGTGCGCTATTTATGCACTTTTTTTATATCGACGACCAAACACAACAAAAGTTTTAAAATACTTTTAAAATTCTTTTTGCTTATTGAGGGATCGTATACGTGCTAAAAAGTACAAAACTTTTCAATAAGTTAGCCAATAGCACAAAATAGCGCCTAAATAGCGCAAATAGCACTCTCAGGTACTATAAGCGCTATCCAAGATCAGCATCACTATTTAAACGGAAATTAACATAAACACCAATAGGCCAGCGTAGCTCAGTTGGTAGAGCGTTAAACTAGCAATCTAGCAATGGGTGGTTCGAATCCCCCTTATCCTCCATTTTTCTGTAGAAGTTTCATCCATATCCAAAAAAATAGCACATATAGCACGCTAGCGCTTATAGCGCAAATAGCACTCCCAAAAAGTGCTATAGCGCATATAGCACCTTCGATAGCGCAAATCGCGATTTGGGAAATGGTTTGGAATTTCTTTTACAATTCCGAACGTTTTCGCGAAAAAAATCCCAAATGTATATATATATATAGGCAAGAGTACATAATAGCGTCTCATTCTATATAGAAGAAAGCTAGAGACATTCTCCAGCCTGCCTGTGTTTTAGCACAGGCAGATGCGCTGGTCGTTTTCAGGTTACATGTTGACATTCTATGCAACATGTGACTGGCCAATCAGAAGCGAGCTTCCATTCTCTGATTGGCAGACGCCAGTGCACGTGCTCCAATCATAAAACGGGGATGAGATTTAAAAGGTTAATAACTCATTATTTATTCATAGTCTGCTTGTAAAAAAACATTAAAAAAGGTTTGCAAATACCTTTTGGGGATATTTTGGCAAACTTTCGGCGAAATTGATTGAGAAACTTTGAAGAAATTCAGAAAAGTTTGTATCTCAAAAGTTTTCTCAATCAATTTCGCTAAAAGTTTGCCAAAATTTCCCTATAGGTATTTGAGACCTTTTTTTAATGTTTTTGCAAGCAGACTATGCATAAATAATGAGTTAAGCTTTTATCCCTATCTTAATGCTTATCAACGCATCAGCGATTATATACTAAAGTGTGTTACGCAGGGAATCTACGCGCTGATTGGCCAGTCACATGTTGCATAGAATGTCAACATGTAGCCTGAAAACGACCAGCGCATCTGCCTGTGCTAGAACACAGGCAGGCTGGATAGTGTCTCACTCTTCTTCTATATAGAGTAAGAAGCTATTATGTACTCTTGATATAGGTATAAATCTACCTTAAAAAAATACTATAATACAAACCGCAGCGATGAAAGATTTTAATAAACTTCCACATATGACAACGCAACAGTAAGGGGAGCATAACAAGCACAAGATTTGTTCAATTCGATTTTTTCCTAATCCCATGAATTAATTGGATTAAACAGAATCGAATCCCAACCTGTGCTTTAATGGGTTCCAAGACAAGAGTACATAATAGCTTCTCATTCTAAATAGAAGAAGAGTGACACTCTCCAGCCTGCCTGTGTTCTAGCAGGATAATGCGCCTGTCGTTTTCAGGTGAAACACGTCCACATTCTATGCAACACGTGACTGGCCCAACGAGCGAGCTTCTATTCTCTGATTGCAGACGCCTGCGACGTGCTCCAATCATATAACGGGAGAGGATAAAGGCTATAACTTCATTATTTATTCAGTCTGCTGTAAAAACATTAAAAAAGGTCCAAACACCTTTTACACATTTGGCAAACTTTCAGCTAAATTGATTGAGAAACTTTGAAGAAATTCAAAAAAATTTTATACTCAAAAAGTTTCTCAATCAATTTTCCCGAAATTTTAAATATCCCCAAAGGTATTTGCAAACCTTTAATGTTTTATATACTGTGAAATAATTAATGAGTTATTAAGCTTTTATCCCTATCTTAATGCCTATTAACCTATTAAGGATTATATACTAAAGTGTGTTACGCAGGGAATCAAACGCGCTTATTGGGCCAGTCACAGGTTGCATAGAATGTCAACATGTAGCCTGAAAACGACCACTGCATCGGGCCGCGCTAGAACACAGGCAGGCTGGGAGAGTGTCTCACTCTTCTTCTTTACAGAGTGAGAAGCTATTATGTACTCTTGGTTACAATAATCTTTGAAACGAGTACGTTAACGAGTTCAATAAAAAAGACCACGCTACACCGTAACACTTAACACTGGGGTAAGTCGAACTTGGGGCTAAGGGTCGATTTCATCCTTACAGCCGGATCCCCGTTCTGGCCGGAGGATGACGGTCACTAGCAGCTTAGTGCACTGGAATCAGCCAGCGCGTGTGACGTCATTATTTCGTCATTTTGCCGCAATGAACGGATATACGGATGTAAAGATGAATCAAGCCTTATGCGTGAAGTCTGGCAAAACAGATGCGCCACTTACTTATTTTAATGGCATGACTTCTGCAGTGATTACTTGCTGTACTCTTGATAGTTCAAATTCATTCGTAACGAAATCACATGTTTCAAGTGGTGCAACTATTTTTTGTTACTTCTAGCCAAGTCAGAATCTCTAGTCGAGGCAAGATTTACTTAAACTTTGGCGGAAAATATTTGGTGCGAGACATTTTATGAGTGCTGGGAAAACAAATCTTTATTAAATCCGTTTAATCACCTAAAGGAATTATTAAACATTAAACATTAAAACTGTCTAACCCAGTAGATCACTTCGTAACAAACCAAATAAAAACGACCAACTTTAACTGATATAATTCTAACTTCAACACCTATAATTTTTATTACATTGCCGTGGATAATATTTTGTAAGCAGCGTTCAGCAAAAGTAATACTCCAGAGGGCATAACTACGAGAAACTCAAGTTTCCAATAAGCTGTGCGTTTTGTTCCCTACTGATGAGTTAGTTTAAGCCTAAACGTCATTCATACTCAATGCAATATTGTTAGAAGTTAAAAAAATTGAAAAAATCAAAAGCATATAATGCATAACATATCCAGTGCATTTACTGGTGTTTTTCCGCAACATTACTCATATGGATCGCTGACAGCCCACATTGCTGAGAGTATGAATCGACCCTAAGACCCTTTCTGAAAAAATAAAGATTAAAATTTGCTTGCATACATAAATATACACGGGCTAAATTTACATATTTTTGTAAACATAGTAGAAGATGTTTATAAACGTAATTTTTTAATTTTATTGATTTAGTTACTTATTCATTTATAAATACTTCATATGACAAGACCTTAGCATGGTCGGCTTCACATGAATGAATAGTTGCCAAAATAAATTTTAGTCTAATCCGTTTAATCAAGATTTAATACACTTTCACATTTACCATCAAAAATTGCAGTTAGACAGTCAGACCAAGTTGGATAGTTATTCGTGAAAAAATTTAAAAAACTATGTTTCATGAACTGGCTTTATAAAGTAATTTAATCAAGTATATATATCTGTCAAACAGTAAAACGAATATCTTCATGACTAAAATCCAGTAGTTTAACAAAATTATCAGTATAAACTAAACATAACATAGCCATTTAATCAGAGACAAAATTATATGCAAATTAATCCAAAAACCTCAACAGAATAAAAAACTTAAAACAAGTCAATCTTGCGAAAATGGTTCGACAAAAACTAATCATAAAAGTAGTAAAGTAAAGAAAAAGAAGTAAATATGCACTTTAAAAATGGGAACGGAAGTTAAAACAAATCACTTTTGAAAATTTCCAATAAAATAAAAGTTTGAACGAGCTAATTTATATACAAAATCTTTTAGTGCGAATTCCAATTCAATAAGCTGATAACAAAAAACGCAGCATATATCGTGGATAAAATGATACGAAATAAATCAAAACAAGCATACCGAAGAAGAAGAAGAATACGAATCAAATATAATACAAGAATAA
>JASANF010019471.1:0-18047 GCA_030248245.1 Trissonchulus sp. WLG1_4
TCTTCCTTTTACTGACGCGGTAAAACCGACTTTTTTATAGGCATAGAATCGAGTATCTGAACCCCTTCATTTTTTACTGATTTCAAAAACTTGGAACTTTTTTCAACATTATAACCAATATGGCGGAATAGGAACGGTTTCGGTTTTTACTGCGACTCACTAGGAAATGTAAAAGGGCTGTATCCTCAAAATGACCGAATTAGTCAGGCTATCCTTTCCCACTATTAAAGGTGTGGGTACAGTTATTTTTGTATAGCTAGAAGTAAAGTAAACATCAAGGCTAGCATGGGCCGTTATGGATTAAAATTTTCAGGATTAGTTTTAAACCAAGTTGAAGCACAATTATTTTGACCCGAATCAAAAGTATAGCCTCCGTCATCACACTGCTTATCATGAGATTACCATTATCTGAGAATACAATTTTATCCTTTACCTTTACCAGTGCTTAAGGAAGGCTTAAGTTAACATACCCACCCACTAGTAACTTTGAGATTAAGCTCAGAGCGAAACCTCGGACGCAAGTGGGTTTTGCAGATAAAAAAGTAAAGCAATCTGAGTCTATCATTTTTACCACTGATGACAGTTGTTAAGCCAGACCGTTTTTTGAAATAAGTGGCCTTGCTTTTATCATTTCACAAAGTTAAGTAAAAAGTTTCTTCCAATTAACTTTCATGTAAACAAAAAAGCTAACACTAGATTGTATGATCATACGGTTGCAGTGAAATCAGTTTTCACTTGACACTTAGAAACAGAGACACATTTGCACGCAATTTGAAATCGAGACAATACAATAAAACATATAAATTAAAAAACAAGCATAACCTATATTTTGTATGTCAGAGAAAATCTCCTATTAAATATACCCTTGTTCTAGCAAATGGCGTGCCTGATCTTATTGGCTTACCAAAGATACGATTTAACGAAATTAGAATTAAATTTATTTATTTCATAAAACAACACGCAATACATCTAAAAATCGGGTAGCTAACTGGAATTAGGCAGATTTATGCTTGTTTGTGTTAGCAGAAAATGTGCTGTAATTTATGTAGTTTAATTTATGTACCATCACATGATGTCATTATGTACAGCTAACACTATTAAAATTAAGTAATTTATGTATTTACCTAGATTAGTGTTTAACCCTGTAATGAACGGAGTTTCTCTCTTGAGGTCGTAGGGCTCTGACACCTCCTTTTTGACTAAAATTGCTCAAGTTATTTGAGTGATCGCAAAACCGCTATTCAATAGAAAATTTAATAGCGAGCAACACATAATAGCCGATTAAGGGTCTAGGACGCATCGTTTTTGACTTATATGTAAGCGCTCAAAGTTGAAAGTTTGTGAAAACCTTGCGTAATCGCTCAGGCATAAAGATCTACACTTCCTTACAAAACAATTTGAAGTCCAGCTGACTAGAAATTCAAACCACTGAATGAAGCTAGCATTATGATGTGACTGACTACGACTTTGGAATGGATGGCAAGAAAACACTGCAGCAATGACACTCACGGTGAGAACGGACTAAAGCTAATCTGTTTAATCCGTCAAAAAAGGCACCTTTAATCCGTAAAAACGACAGAAGGCAGACGTAGCAAGACAGTGGCTTTCTATCACTCACCCACGTTTCTATCAATATTTCAGACACCAGACTTTTTTGCGGACGTATGTAGTTGTTGGTGTAAAACTGTTTTTTAGCTTGCTAATAAATAGGACAGTCGTTCTAATACGCCGAATTACTCACTGAGGGCGGGGAACGCAGATTTAAAAGTTGCAGTGTTTTTTAAGCTACAAAAGTTTGAAAAACAAAACTTGCGATTTTATTTTTGCTGAACATTTGGAGTTTGGACACTAACAAAAACTAGGTCGGATTATAAAATCACTTGTTTACACACAAGTGAAAACAAGTATAAACCGGGCCTTACGGACAAATAAGTAGAAACTAGGCTTTAGCTGAGCACAAACAGACACCCTAAAGGACAAGTATGAACCAGGCCTTAGACTTTCTCAGGTGCAGACAAATGATGATGGAAAAAGCACGATCATCTCAGTGCCCGACGACGGGGGTCGCGAGAGGGAGGGCAGGGGGGGCGGGGTGTCTCTGGTGGGGGGGACGAGGGAAAACACAACCATATGGACCGTGCCGCAGTCAACTGTACCCAACGATACTCTGCACAACAAAACCGAGGGTCAGTCTGGTATGATCGGGATTCACAGACGGTGTTTTACTTAAACCCAGTCTAAGGGTCGGTTCCCACTAGGCAGAAATAGAAATAAGAAACCAGAAATAAGACCTTATTTCAGAAGCAAAGGGGCATTCCCACTGTAGAAATAAGCTTTTGTTATTTCAGAAATAACAAACCTTATTTCTAAGACAAGGTAGCGCTCAGCAACAAAACTCATGTTTGGCGCTCAACTCATGCAATAAATAGCAATACCACTTTAATTGTATATCAAAGAGACATCAAAAAAACCTATTTACAATACAGTGCAGCACTTTAATGTGAATGTGTTAAATTTTATGACCTTGTCGAATTTCCTATTCACACTAATTTTGTTTTTGACCTAGCTCAGCGAAACTTCAACCGATTTTAATGATCTTGGTATCAATAGAAAGATCTCTCAAAAATCTAGACGTGATTGATCTTCGATTTTTCATTTTTATTTTTGATTTTGCAAAAAATCGATTTTTCAAAAATCAGTCGCGTTTGAGAGACTACAAAAAGTGCTGCGGGCCAAAATTTGAAAATCGAAAAACCTTCACGTCTGCATTTATATTCTTTCTTTCATTGTGCAAATTTTCAACTCAATCGCAAACGGCAGCTGGGACCCAGGTCCAAAAAAAGTAGTCGATTTCGCTACGCAAAAATGTAAGGTTTGCCCACACGTTTCACTTTTTCAAAAATTAGACCTTTACTAGGACTGCATATTTCCGTTGAAAAAGTTACAAAAAGCCATACTCAATTTTTTAAGAAATTAAATCAAAAATTTGACATTTTCGAAGATTTATCAGCTTTGTAGGTTTTTCATTTTGGATTTGTTATTTTCACGGCTAAATAACTCAGCAAAACTTCAACGTATTCTTAAGTTTAATACATCAATTTAAAGCTAAGAAACCGCATATTTCAATGATATGAGTAATCATTATTCCGCCTGGAGGCGGAATATTTGTGATCATTTCGTAGCACCAAGAGTACATGCTTGGTGCTACGAGCCACCACTGGGCCTATGCTTACCATAGGCCTAGTATATGGCAGTCTTTTTTTCTGCCATTGGGGGCCAGAATTCCATAAAACATGTTTAATTGAAAAGTGGATGAGCTGGTCATGTCTACGTACGTTATTTATTTTGTTTATTTTGTTTACATAACTTATACAGTTTAACTTTTCATAATATTTTTCGCGGGAGTCAGCCCCCCCTGGTTGTCTGGCATTTGACAGAAATTGGAATAGTTGCCAGCCAATCAAGTAAATATGCAAAATAGCAAACCGTTTTATCCAATCATTTCCGCAGAAATTCACGCGCGTGATGGAGACACCAATGACTGGCGAAGGGTGGAGCCTTTATCGCAAAATATGCAAATTAGTTTCTGTTGGTTGAATATCAGTCAGTGAAGAAGTTCTGCGCGGTGGGTGGGTGTAATAGAGTAGTAGACTGGAATGCACCCGCCGGCCGCCAGTAGTGTGAGGAATTTTGCCGGGGCTTTGCTTATCTATGATGCCATCGAATGATCGACACTCGACAGACTGCTTGCTTGTATCGAGAAATTGGCGAGGGGGATTCCCGGTTCCTGGCGGAAGGGGGGTCGTCCCTGGATCTGATTCGGCGAAAGCGTGAAATTTTTAACGGTTTTTTGATTGTCAATTCATTTTTGGGGCCATTTATGGCCTCAGCCGAAATTCTTTTCGATTTGTACTCAATTTTCGTAGGTGCCCACTGCCCGCTGCCTGAGGGGGGGAAGGTCCTGACCGCTCTGAGCGCCTGAGGCCCCGAGTAGCAACCTTATCTGCATCTATGGTCAAACTCAATGCCACTACTTGGAAACAGCAGACAAACTTGAAACCCAGACAGCAGAGGAAAACGCGAAAATCAGATATTGGCGGACAAAGTGCGAATACGGCTGACACACAACACTGCAGCTGTATTCCCCTTTAAATGTCATAATCAAGACGGTACCTCACGTAAGCCAGAGGCTTCGAATGACAGAATGTATCACAAAATGGAGTGATCAAGTGCAATGATTCTTAATTAAAACCGTTGATTTCAAACTTTTGACATTACATTACATTACATTACCGTGGTGAGCTAACGAATACCTGAATTTTTAACCGTGCAGCTTGTAAAATCGTGAAAAATTACATTAAAAGCAGCATAAAATGCAGCTATAGCCCAAGTTATTTTGTAAATTTGCAGCATGAACCTGTCATGTGGCTGTTAGCACTTAGCAGTCATCGATTCTTGCTTCGGTTGGAGATGAGCGTTGAGTTTGAGCAAGATTGCATACATACAGTTGATACCTAGCATGTCTGAAGATTTACTTTAAAGTTTTGTAGATTAAGCTTAGCTCTATTAATAGGTAGGGAGGGACTGGTTAGAGCCTAGGCTGAGATCCTAATTGACAAGCAACCACGCACATTTGAGACCTGCACCTGCTATCTCTGCCCTCTACCACTTTCGCTTGTTTCAAAAGTTCAATGGTTTAAAGTTGTCCACCTCTGGCTCCGACTAGTTAGTTCAGATTCTCCGAAGAGATAGTCATACTTCGTTAAATAGTATTCTGTTAGTATAAGTATTAGTAAACTCAGTACCAGTCTCATATCATGTATCCAACTAACGATGATGCGTACCCGTTTCTACAAAGGATCACATCTCTGCTTGGCTTGGTTCTAATATGAACAGCGTGCTAAGTTAGGACTGTCGACGTTTCAAAATAGACGAAACTCTATCATTGATGGATTTTTTAAGTTGTGCAGGAAGTAAGGTATAATAATATAATTTCAATAATAACAATATAACCTTTTGTTATACACCACAGAACACATTATTGATAAAGTGACAAAAACACGTAAATAAAATTAAATTAAGTAATTAATTGAAATATTAAACCTGGTAGTAAACCGGATGAGAACATTTGTCGTGTTCCCATCCGAAAAATATTGTGAATTAATTGAGTGAACTGTTACAAAGGCAGTCACGGTTGCACGGTTGTTCGCAGCTTCTAGTTTCCTACTGTAGCATTGAGAAGCTCGATAGCTCAGCTCGGTGACATATTGTGAGAAAAAATGTAAGCTTGCCTATTACGTTTATTGACGAATTGCCAGCGACTCTGCTTCTTTGCTTTTCTGTCGTCTCGTTTGAAATTGACGCTCTAATAATTTCACGCAACTACGTCGGAATTTGCCCCTTTTAGGGGCCCACTTGTTTTGTATAGAAACAAAAATTTTTTTGCTACGGCTACAAAATTGTCCAAAAAATTAAAAAAAAAATTTATCACAATATGCACATCAAATGAAAGCTATTTTCATTTTGAACAACTTTCCTTCATGACATTATGGTAAAAAATGTCGCTGAAAAAAATTAAACGTCAAAGTCGGTTCCCCTGAGCGCCACCTTAAGAAATAAGAAATAAGGATTTAGCCAATCAGAAGCGTTAGTTGGAGCTTGCGAAGCTAAGCCACGCCGCCTATTATTTCTTATTTCTATTTCCTATTACTAATTTCGTAAGTCGAACGTATGAAATGTATATATTTCAGTACGATATTCTATTTCATTCGAAAAGGACATTTTAGACAGTCTAACCTTAAACACCTTTGGTGAATCACAGCCTATTGGTGCCTTTCTTACCGGATTAAACGGACCGGACCAGTTTAGTAGAAGACTTAGGAATGAAATGTCGGACTAAAAAAGTTTAAGTCAGCTCCTTATTTTTAGTCCGAACCTAGGTATTACTTAACCATCACTGGACTAAAAGGGCTTAACATGAACGCTTAATATACATTAGTCTACATCTCTTGTCCGCTTACTATGATGAACAAGCTCTTCTGCTGAGTGAGAAGTGGTTAAATTGTCAGGCCTGAGTGTCAATAATCCAGAGGAAATAATAAACGCGGCCTTATTTGTGGATAGCAGCGGGTAAAATCATTTTTAAATCAACCAAACTTATACACAAAGCAGACACATTTACTGTTCATTTACCTGAAAGCCCTTCAAACAGCAAAAATTGGTGAATTTTAAACAGGTTTTCAAGTAAAAATTCAAAACTTAGATTCTCAGAAAACGTTAATAAAACATGTTAGGTCTCATCGAGATTCGATCACGAATAACTGGATTAGAAGTCCAGAGTGCTAACCGTTGCATTAATGAGCCCCTGCTTCAAAAAATCATAATTTTACTAACGTACACAACTTCAGTGTGTGCGACAGAGCTACAGCTTCACATGCATAATCTAAGATTTGATTAGTGAAAATTTATTTAATGCAATTTGATAAAACCTTCAAGATAACATTAAATAGAGTCGTTTTGCTGATACAGTTGCTCTGCTGATTAGCTCCATGACAAATTTCTGTTGTTTTATAAATGCCGTGTTTATCAGCGACCGGTTGGCTCAGTTGGTTGTTAGTGGTTCGATCCCACTCCGGTGCTTTTAGTTATGCAATTCGATGCGAGAATTGTGTCATGGTTGAAAAGCCAACTCTCAGGTAGGTAAATGCATAAGTAGAGAGTATACGGGAGGTACATACATACCTGCCTTTCTAGTGTTGATTAACACTAGAAAATTGACCCACCCGAAATAACATAGGAGAAGGATAATATATACGCGGCCCCAAGGGGCCGCTAAATCGTTTTGTCGGACTAAAATTGACTCCATTCCATAAAGCAGACGGATGGACCTTGCACGGACAATCGCCAAAAGCGAAAAATCACAGCTACATATTTTGCTCAAAAGGTAAAAATAAAATGGGGAAAAGTTAAGAATCACTGTTTCAGTTACTATTCTACACAGAGTAATGAAATTAAATGAATGAAAGAATACATATTTTATTTGTGAAACTTCCCTTTATATAAACCGAGCAGTCAATGTAAATACTTACGTAAATAATGTCCAAAGGAATAAATTATATTAATACAACCAATCTGATAGCTAAACTTGTGAGAAACATTTTCAAAATCCCTACCGAACTATTATAAAGTTGCGTTCATTGATAAGACTTGAGATAAACAGACGACTTCTGAACTGATTTGAAAAGAGATACTTTATATATAGTAATCAAAAACAAAATAGGTATAAAATAATGTGCACAATTCTGACAGTTATATATCGAGAAGACGTAAACGAACGAACAATCCTTTGAGAAATTGAAAGAAAGAATAAAGCTTTATTCTTCACTTAATTGAGCTCACAATGGACACATTTGCTTTCACGTCAAGAAGATTAAATCAAAATCACGCTGAAGCAATTAAAAGCTCTTACGAAAACAGGTTTGCTGAGTAACAAATCTAAAGATGCAATTCAGTTTTGCTTAGGAAAGTTTCTAAAGCAACATTATGATAATTCCTAATTAGACTTAATTATGATCGTCAGGGTCGATTCATGCTTATAGCCGTATGTCCGTATAATAAAATTTTGAAATAATCACGCCACTATCCGATCTTAAGATACATATAATTGTAAGTGATTATATATTATTATTATTATTATTATTTATAAGTGGCGTGAGTATTTCGTAATCTTGCCGGCTGAACGGAGATACGGCAGTATAATGAATCGAGCCTTAATGAATATGAGGATTATGAGTGTTAATATATAAGCAATAATTATAACTCGCGTATTATGAAATCGTTTAATGCCGTAATGGTATGGCCCATGATTGGTGAAATTATTGCCCCAATGTGATTATGTACCTAAGACATTTGATGGCTGCAAATTTCAAACTACTTTTGAGGTTAAGAAAATTTTCGCTTGTCATTTATACTACATAACTAAAAAACTCTAGTTGACCAATGAGCACCTAAGCGTCTAATCATAATATCTGTGCGGACATTGGGACAAACGGACAAAGGGATAAACGGACGTTCGGAAAAATTGAGCAGCAGAACTGCGCTGTTCAATTCATACTTTCGTCCGTTCAGTTGTATGCGTGTGGGCTCTTCAGATGCATGTCCGTTCATCCGAACTAAACGGCACAATTTCAGTTTGTCCGTAAGTTAAATTCAGTTCAACTCTGCTTAAATTCTCGGGAATACAGACAGACGTCTATATAGGAATCGTATCTCTGTCATCACTCATCTATGCCCGTACACTTGTATGTCCGTATGTCCAATTAATGTCCGTTTGTCCTAAAAAGTATAAATTGAGAAAACGGACGAAAGGGCTTTGTCCGTGTGCCCTATGTCTGTTTGTCCGAATGTCTGTACATAAGTATGAATCGACCCTCAACGATAGTAAGCAAAAATTTGGACTGTAACATTTTTAAGGTTCACTGTAACCAAGTAAGTATTCTTTCTTAATAAAAGCGTGCGACTCTCCCAAAAAGTAGGTACAGGCACAAAATATATGTAGGTAGTAAAAATAGGTATATACTACACTCCTTGTCCTCAGTCCTAAGTTAGGTATTATTTTTGTTGTGACATTCCCCAACGGAATTGTCAAAAACTTAGGTAGACCACGACATAAATAACAAATTTGTAGAAATGTGAGCAATACTTTGAAGTCAATCCATCATCTTTTCAACACCAGCGACAGCGAATTTACCCGAGCGAGTAGTTACATCGTCTGCGTAAATATTCTGAGCTGATGTGTTATGTCTGTACCAGCGTAAAGTCAGCCCCTAATTACCAAATGACAGCTCAGCGTTGGCCCAGAGGTCATGGGTCAAATGTGAAGCGCCAGATTCAAACACTCCCACGGGTTATTCAGTCCCGAATCCCATTCAGTGTGGTTTATGAGAGAAACTAAGTATATAATGCTTTCAGATAATGCCATAGACTGCCAAAGTTCTGAGGTGAAAAGTGACGATCCGGACGAAAAAGCAAAAACGGCTGGTGATAGGGCGAACGAAAAAAATGAGGGGGCAGGGGGTCAGAAGCACAGCGAGGCGGAACAGGGGGGTAGTATGGTAGTGGCCGGCTTATTGTTGGCCAAAAATGTGGAGGGGCAATTAAGGGCCGCCAGAAAGCAGATAGAACGAGCGGAACGGACCCGGGGGCAACAAGAGGGGGCACTTGGGGATGTGGTGGGGCAGCTGGAACGGGGGGAGCGGGAGCTAGTCCAGATGGAGGGGAAACTGGGCCAGCTAAGGGAGGAGGTGGTGCGACTTCGGGAGGCGCGAGTGCGGGCGGAGAGAAAGATTGCCGAAGCCAAGAGAGAGCACAGGACAGCCGTGCGACGCATCAAGGCGCTGCAGAGACAGCACATATATCTCAGGCACATCAACTGCCATGGCAGCAAACAGTGACCCACTGATCACATCAATATATATATATATATATATATATATATATATATATATATATATATATATATATATATATATATATATATATATATATATATATATATATATATATATATATATATATATATATATATATATATATATATATATAACATGTTTCTTAATAAAACACATGCATATAAACATTGCTCCGCATTAGAGGTTACGAATTCACAGTGTATGGACTATACGGTGGTATAGAGAAATAGAACTACATATGTACATAATTCGCCTACAAACCTACAAAACCTATAGGCTAGAGATAGAACCGTTAGATACTACTCCCAATGCTCGTTTGCTTTGAAAAGGATAAATCAAAAACCGTGTGCCCTACGTTCCTATCTGGCAATGTAAACTACTAACACTGGCTGGCACCAAAATAGACTAGCTCGAGAATAGAATAGAATACCTCAAGAATACATGATCTCAATCAGATTCAGCCGTAGCCGTATTCATCAGATTTGTTTTCACTGTTTCCTCATTGCTCTTACATATCTACATACTACGTACATATTAACTAAAGTTTGACTAAAAATTGCTGGGCCCTGATAAAAAAACACGCAATTTGATTACGAAAACAAGCTCTTCTGCTGAGTAAGAAATGGTAACACTGTGAGTACTGAGTGTCAATATTCCGGCCCAAGTGTAGTGTCCTACATGGCCAAATTTGGCGAACTTAATCAGTTGATGTATATACATAGTAAGTTAGTTTTGTTTCGAAGAATTGTTAACTGTTCTGCCTAAATGTGGCATGATGAGAAATAAATGAATCTGAAAAGACATTAAACAATTTTGAGGGCACATCCGGGGGCACACCGTCCTGGTCTTGTGCTATTAGAAATGGTCAAGTTGGCCAGCTGACTTGGCCAACTTGGCCAATTTCAATGGCTAACTTGGCCAACTTCAGTTAGCCTTACTGATTACTATGAACTGTAACTACATATCAAAACCAGCAAACTCGTTTACTGACTGAGTCCTGAGTGAAAAATTATTATCATTTTATGGCGCCGCAGCGTCATTGCTTCACAGGAAAAATAAAACGCCTGCCGTACTTTTTCAAAAAAAGAAGGTTAATTTCACCATCGCTATTCAGATTAACTGATAGGTTGCGACTTGTGAGTAAAACTGTTTTAATCACTTTATTTTACAATTTAATTCCTGTTGTGCCACAGCACAACAGGTCTTTAATTTTGATTCTGGACAGTAACACTAAGCTTGTGTTCATCTTTTGTCAGTTGGTTTATGTAACCTGTGCTTCAGTCCAACAGCGGGGGTGTCACATTAGTTTTGCAGTGTTTTCTACGTTAGTTCGGGCGTTAAATTACAAGGGCTAGTGAAAACACATCTACTTTATGTGCAATGCCATTTGAGATTATGGAACGCAAAAAAGGTAACATTAGGGACGGAATCGAAACCCCTGGCTTGAGATTTGAACTCGAACGCGCTACCGTCTGAGCCTACCAGCTCGCAAAGATCTTGAAGTTGAAGTAAGTTTATTGCTGTCAATAAAACATGTTTTATATAGATTTTATCGTGACAGTTTGAAGATTTGTGTGATCAATTATTATTACTGAATAGACATTGTGAAATTAAACGCAAAAGGAATTCAAGAAATATTTTTTATGTTAACCTTAACACTGGACAAAAACATCAAATTGAGCACCAACTTTTATGCAGATAGACTGTTGTTAACGATTTTTCCTGTTACTACCACAGTAGCGACAGGACCTTACATCTGATTTGCCCTAGCGAATTACACGTCTTACGTGTATTCGCTTGGGCAAATGTGTGTATGTGTTTGTTACGCGGCGGCCTCAGCCGCCGCGTATATACTATATTACAACAAGCACGCTTTGCGAGTAAAGTTAAATTAATTTTCGATTAACAGATTTCATTGCGACTTGCTTGGAACGCCGAGGATATTCTTCGAATATAAAACGCGGCAGCAAAATTTTTAAAGCAACACCTTTATATGCATAACATGTCAAACTGCCACATGTTTTCGTGCTTTCAAATTAAGTTGCAAGTACGTCAAAAACTAATAATTATATTATAAAAACCATTTATAAATGCGAGTACACTCTAAATTACGAAATACTTTAAACCCAGAGCTAAAAACCGCTCTTCGTTCCCCATGCCATTGTCAGTTGCAAAATTAGCCACTGATAATCTTGTCATAGCGAAATTCACTGGTAGTCTTGCCATCGCATGGTTCACCCATGGTTTCTAGACTATGATTTCTTTCGGTTCTGACGTGCTAATATGCAATCTGGGGAACATTGTTATGATAGGTTTTGTCATATTACTGTCAGAGTATGCAAAATTTGACAGCACTTGTGTGTTGATCTGTGCGCTGTGATGATCTGTGTCTGTCACTTCTGTGTGCTTTTGATATACTGCACGCACGAATATAACAACATCCACGCCTGGTAGCCACAATACGTTGTTCACTACACTTTACTAGGATGCTACACTGTACTAGGATAAGCACACACTAAGAACAAACACGTCCACACATACAATGTATTTTTAAGACCTACCCATTTTCCAAGTGTATTTCTGCACAGCAAAAGAACATACGTGTTAATTGAGCAGTTGGAATATAGTATATACGCGGCGGCTGAGGCCGCCGCGTAAAAACTAAATTCCCATGTATCTTATCTCACTGTGTAATTTTCAACTGAGCACCTAGGTAGGTCCTAACAAGCACGTTTTGCGAGTAAGGTTAATGTCTCAATGTGTTCTTGAATGTATCTCTTATACACGAATATTTTAGTGGGCATTGGAATCTGGGATAGTAGGCATTTGTTGATTTGCGAAACGATAAGTTAGTGAAGATATTGTATTCCGGCAGGCAGTTATTGCGATCAAGCCATTGTAAATATTTTTTATTTATATTGTAAGGGCAGACAGAAGACCCTTGTGATTTGGCAATATAGATCGAGTTCCCTTGCCCTATTTGATCAGTTTTCGATTTTTTAATATGGCATTTAATATAATCGGGTTGAACCTCAATGTTGATACGCCTTAGCGATAGCGTTTCTGAAATTCTCAGAAAACCGCTAAAGCATAATGAGATAATGGCCAAAAAACGGAGGTGCAACGTGTTCGATTGATCACAAGATGTCACAAGTTTGCAAAAAATATCTGACGTAATTGGTTTATGGAAGCGTTTGATGGGTTTCGATTTTTCCGATCGAAGAATACCCCTGAGAATAAATTCTGCTGGAGCTACAAGGCAGGGATTCGGGTATCCTGCTAACTCATGGGCCCAGCTGATGGCGGCAGATGCTGTATTGGCGACAGCTGAGGATTTGCCAGTGTGTGTTAGGGAGAGTAGATAGCTTGCAACTAGGGAGGAGGATGCGGGGAGAGAAGGCTGATTATGTTGCTCACTCCAGTGTAGAAATTTCTTAAAGGCTAACGAGTATTGCTTCGTGGTATTATATGCCCAAGCGTCTCTGAGTGTGGGCACAATGTCGTTAGTATAGTTAGAGGTGTGAGTTGATTTTTTCCAGCTTGACTTGTTAACGATATCTAAACAGGTACAGTTTTATCACAGGGGAGGGCAGGGTGGGAAAGACACGTTACTATATCTGCAGCAGGCTGAACTGAGCTGCTTGACTGCAGGTTGCAGAAATCGTGAAGTGATCTTATTATCACCTTATATTAGCTTAACTGCTTAAGCTTTACCGTGTTCAGTTTTGATTAGCCCTCAGCAAGTATCGTGCTTCGTTTTAATTTGCTGTCGCAGAGTTCTACAAAGCGTGATTTGTCACGTGCTTAGTACGAATCTATACAATATGTCTCCTGACTATTTAAATTTAAATTATTTTCTTTTATTTAGGCGAAAATAATATAATTTAACTATTTAAGACATAATAGATATATGAAGGATTAAAAGTTGATGTAGTCAAGAAGGATAGCTAAGACTCTACTAGGAAAGTCTGGTCCAAAAACAGAGCATTTTTGTGTTCCTTGTACATATACAGCATTGCCTTTTGGAAAAATTACAATATGTTTCATGGCACCAGCGGCTAGATGAGCTTGTGTAGATACTTCTCGACATGATTTTTGTCACCTGGCCTAAAGCCAGACTAAGCGATACAATGTTCCCAGCTATTTTAGCGAGGCCGCGCCTTGTTGCGGTATGTGACTTCAGAACTCTTTCTATCAGATTTTTTAAATTTTCTATCTTATAAGGTGGTATTTCGAATTTATACGTAGAAAGATTGATAACGAAGCCAAGCCATTTTAGCTTTTGAGTCGGAGACCATTCGCATTTTTCGTTTTCTAAGAAACCAGATTCGCGTAAACTGCTTCGAACAAATTTTGCTTGATTGACGGCTTGTTCAAAAGTGTCGGCCACCATAAGACCATCGTCTATATAGACTACTATCTTAACGTTGTTACTTCGCCAGTAATTCACAAGTTGTCTTACTATTTTAGTGAAAATAAAAGGTCCTAGACTTAGACCGAAAGGCAGAACAGTGTACACATAAAAGTTAGTTTTGCCGTTAATTGTCCAAGAAAAACCTAAATAAGGGCGATGTTTTTCGTATATTTCAATATGATAATAGCCTTTTGTGATATCGAATGCCGCTAGGAAACCGTTTTTTGTACAATACTGACGAGCTACTTTATAGTCATCAAGTTTTACTTTTCGTTTTTGAATATGCGCATTAACGTAGCGCAGATCGCATATTAGTCGTTTTTTGCCATTCGTAGGCACACTCACTGACAGTGGATTTACGACCACTGGACAATTGTCGACTTTAACACAGTAACCTGCTTCTAACATTTCCGTAATAGACTTAGTCACAAATTCTGATTCTAGCATCGCAGACCTATTGTTTTGGAAAACAGCTCGTTTTGGATGGTTATGGAAAGGTATAAAAAAGCCATCACTAATTGTACTAATGACATACTTATTAGCATTTATTTTTTCCCAGAAACATATATTTTCCTTTAGTCTACCTTTAACTGACTGGACAGGTTTGGAAACCGTAGTGTTAGTATCTAAGACATTTACACACTTTTTATCACCATACTTACAAAAAATTATTTTTTCTTCATCTTTAGCGGTTTCCTGACGGGCCCGGGTTGGAAGGCTTGTTTGGGCATTTGCTAGCCCAGTGGCCAGACCCGAAGCAGAAGTAGCAGGTGTCGAGGGCCTGGGGATTGGCGAGGAGGCTTTTCGGTGCATAAGTTTGAGCTGCAATGGGACGAGGTGACCAGATGCGGTAGGCGCTCGGGTAGGTGGAGGTGACACAGGGTTGGTACTGGTAAGGCGTGAGCTGATAGCTTGCCCCTGGAAACACGCGCGGACCAGGGGCACTGAAACGAAAGGGCCGGTCAGTGTTTATCTTCGGCTTTTTTCGGTACATTTCACTTTCTTCGTTTTTGCGTTTTTTAGCCTCCGATGCTGCTTGCCGGATGCGTTTTTCGTCTTCATCGTTGTCGCCAATTTTTTCTTCGGTATCATAGAGCTCGACGGTAGCCCAATCGTGCTTGTCAGCGATTTTCAGGATTTTTAGACGATGGGCCAACTTTTGATGTGCGTCTTGCAGGAAAGCCGCTGCTATTTCGACGTCAGGATTGTCGGCGAAAAGTTCAGCAATTGCTTTTTGGACTAGATCGAGGACAGCTTTGTTGTGAGCGTACATCTTCTGTAGCTTGGGTTTCTTAACGCCAGCATCGATTTCCGTGGGCTTTGTTCCGGGTGACACCGTACGCCGGATTTCTTGACGAATTATATCGGCTATAGCCTGTGTATCGACCATAGCCGTCAGTCTAGGCTCAAGGTTCCTGTGGATTTCTGCTGATGGGGCAGAGGTATCGATAGGCACACTTGTAGAGTCCTCAGAACTCATATTTGTATAGACGCGCGTTACTATATCTGCAGCAGGCTGAACTGAGCTGCTTGCCTGCAGGTTGCAGAAATCGTGAAGTGTATTTAAATTGCTGACTATTTAAATTTAAATTATTTCTCTCAGTGTACTATCACAATGTGAGTTTCACATTTTCCGTTTATGAATAAAGCAAAAGCAAAATCTTTAGAGTCAAAAGTTCCAAGAACTGACCTAAAAATCAAGAAAGAAATAACAAAAAGACCCAGCGATTATTGTGAAAAAAATTTACAAAAGACTGGTAAAGTCACCTTAGGTCGTATGCAATCAGAGTTTCAATGTCAGCGCACAGAAAAACAAAAAACGGATAAAAAGGATCCTGTTTACGAAACCGTTATCAAGCGTGATAACATCACTACCAGAGACATTGTTGCTATTGAGCAGCGGAAAAAAGAGAAAGAACGAGATGACACTTTATTCGAAATTAAAGATATCGAATCTGAAGAAACGCCGCCTCTCAAAACCGGAACTTCGATAGACAAAGAGAAAAAGGAACCAAGAAGAATGAGCAAACGTTCAGCTAAACTAGCGGAAAAACGGAAAAGACGAAAACTGAGCTCAGCCTCAGTGACGACAACGCAGACAAGAGCGTCGCCTGCAGCAACGATGGACCAGCTGAAACTCCATTGGAAATTTTTTCTCATTATAGTGACAGCAGTTTTGCTTGTTATTGGCATTGTTTCTCTTGCTCTTTGGCTCAGTTATATGATGAGAAACAGTCAACATGTCCATCACGATTAAATGCGATAAAGCAGGGTTAGCAAGAGTACATAATATGGGCTCATCAGAAAAGCAGTGACGCTATGGCTTCCTTGTGAGAAAAGAGGCTCTGACGGGTCACCGAACTCGCGTTGATAGATAGCGTCTAAAGTCACTTGAGAAATACTTTAAAAGGACAACAGGAAATCCTCAAAAGGCCAAAGAACTAAAACAACAGGAAGATTTCAAAAACACAGATAGCAAACTTTTAGGAACAAGCACAACAAAAGGATGATTTCATGGGGACATCTGAGCAAAAGACAAAGGACAAAAGGCGCAAAAAAGGATAAAAGTACGACAAAAGAGATCAAAGGACACCTAAAAGCATGAGCATATAGAGTATAGACCAGGCTTTACTCTACTAGTTATTGTTCTCCTGTCGGTTGAATGACAGCGCAATACGCATGCATGTGTAACAAGCCAAATAACGAGGTGAAACATTTTTACGGACCTCAGGGACAGTGAAGCATTTAGTGAACAAACAATCATGACAATTGAACAATATTTATGTGAATATTTAATTAATCCATTTAACCCTTTCCCGCATACTGTTACATCAGCAGAGGTACTCTTGATAAGAGTAAAAATTGCACTATCTTACACTAGTGAAACCTGTCGGCTTTATGTTTCACAGAATCTGTTACTTCGCGAGGATGCCTTAGGTATCCGAGTAAAGCGAGCCGGTGGCCAAGTTGCTAGGCGTGACAGTGCTGCCGCAAAGCTGCCCCTGTGACGTAGGCTCCGTCTGTGGTGACGGATCAAAACCCAGCCAATGACTGGACTTGCATTCTTGAACTTTCATGTAGCAAAGGGTTAAGTAATAGTCTGTGCGAAAGTCAAATGTGGACTGTTAGTTTCACTGCTAAATGGACTGATTTAGAAGTCCTATTAGACTGTTAACTAACAGTGGTTTTATGCAACGAAAATTTCAACACTGTTAGTACTGTTATTTTATTACAATATATTTACAATATTTACAATATATTTACAATATATTTACAATATATTTACAATATATTTACAATATATTTACAATATATTTACAATATTTACAATATTTACAATATTTATTACCTTACTATACTATATAAATTTTTCGGCAAAAAAGAGAAATGATAATAACTCAGGAACTGCTCAAAGTAGAAACTTCGTTTTTGCGTTATTAAATAGCAGAGATCAAGGCCAAGATATTTTCTATTCAGAGTTAGTCGGTTAAATGAACCGCTGAGCCGCTAAACCGGTTTGAAAAAATGAAAAAATTTTACACTCACATTTTCGGGCTCGAACATCTACTACGATGACTGTCTGAGGATATAGCGATAGTACGTGTCATATGGTTAACAATATTGAAAGCGCCATAACTTGCTTCAACGTTGACGTACAAACACATAATTGACGGCACTCAACTCAGAACAGAAAGCGCTTTCAAATGACACCTTACTTGACGTATACCATTCACGTTTAAACGTTTAAATTTCCAATTATAAATTATGACGCAAGCTCAACGTCAACTTACAGGGCCATGTCACCCATCATTTGAAAGCTCTCGCAATTTGCTTTCAAATGATGCCAAAATGATTGCAGTATCTCCACGCTGTCAATAGCTACGGCCATTCAAACTTTGTTAAGGGGGCTGACTACACCATGTGTGATCAAATCCCATTGTGATTCAAAATTTGGCAAAATTTTGAAAATCTTTGCCAATTACTTAAAATTCTGCTGTTAAACCATAAATTATCTTTTTCATCAGAGGGAATGGTCAAATTAGTCTAAACTAGACGCACTAGACTTGTTACAATATATTTACAATATTTACAATATATTTACAATTTATTTACAATATTTACAATATATTTACAATATTTACAATATATTACAATATATTTAC
>JASANF010019472.1:0-14580 GCA_030248245.1 Trissonchulus sp. WLG1_4
TAAGCAATTTGATTGGCCGCTGAACGAACGCTAGGTCCGATGCAAGTTCGGAGCAAGTTCGGTGGAGCATTGAACCTTCGAGGCAGGTTCGGAGTAAGCTCGGAGGTGGTCCGGAGTAGGTCCGGAGTGCGTTTACACAATCGAACATGCTGCGAACTTGCTCCGGACTAGGTTCGCAGCAAGTTCGGGCCGGAGCAAGTTCGGAGCAAGTTCGGTCGTGTAAATTGGCCTTAAAATTTGTCCGTGTCGGAGTAAATCTTTGACCAGACATTTGGTACATAACAACGTGTTCGTGAATGTCCAAAAAGCTATGCGGAAGTCCGGAAGCAAAGTTGAATTCAATTCAACTTCTGTACATACGGAATCAGATAATAGTCAAACTGTACCTATGAATATGCATATAAACTGGAAATTCTTCAACCCTTTGCTGCGTGAAAGTTCAAAAATGCATTAAGTCCAGTCATTGGCTTTGTTTTGATACGTAATCACAGACGGAGCCTGCGTCACAGGCAGCTTTATGGCAGGACTGTCACGCCTAACCACTTGGCGACCGGCCCGCTTCACTAGGATACGTAAGGCATCCTCGTGAAGTAACAGATTCTGTGAAACATAAAGCCGACAGGTTTCACTAGAGTAAGATCAGAATAATCCACTAAATGCAAACTGTTGTGGTAGTTGTCGTTGCTTTAGCTTCAACAGCGCGATTTTTATGTGTTTTTATAACGTTTCACCACCTTAATGCTGCTTACGAATATGAATAAGGGCAAATGTTACGGCACTGGCAGCCTTCTGGACACGGAAACAAACACAGACTTAAGCCCGACTTATCCTTGTCGTTAAAGTCATAGGGACAGGAATAAGGACAGTCTTTGGTCAGCTATTGTGAAAAATTGACGCAATAGTTTCGTCTAATTTTGTACATACAAACTGAACTTAACGCATACCTCTTCGTGTGAAAATTAGGTCTTTTGTCTACGTAGTTTTAGTGAAATTGAGTATTAACCAGGCTTTAAGCTAAATAAGTAAAAAAGCAGTATAAACAAGTAGCCCCCAAAAAGAGCAAGGTTCCTTCCCCAGTGTTTACCTTTATTATTCTACCTACCTACTCTGTTCCATACGTAGTGTGGGCTAAACTATCACTATCACTACCTGGCTAATTTTTATCTACACTGCGTATCCTATGTACTCTATGACCTAAACTAATTTAACAACGTACAAAAACAATGCTGCAGGATGTGAAGCATCCCGCTGCATCTAGCCATTAGGCTCAAATGTTACGCTTTGATCTGAGCTCATCAGGGCTCAATTTTTCGAAAAAAAAGTTCTCCGTTTAAGTTTTCCGTTTCAAGTCGATCAGTTTAGAAGTTCTCCGTTTAATACACGGAAAACATTGAAACGGAAAGCCTTGAACAGTGAACATCTAAATGGAGAACTTAAACGCAGGGTTTCTAAAAACGGAGAACTTTTTTTTTCGAAAAATTGGGCCCTGCTCTAAGAAGCGATAAACAGTGTTTTTCAGGATCACTTAAATACTGCTGGTGAAACATTCCGGTGCCGAGGCTGCGAAATGGTTACAACTGTCCACTATTACAACACACCATCAATTATTGATTGATTGATTACGTACTTGCATATACGCAGACAAAAATAAAGCAGCGAGCACCAAGCTGGATTTACACACAAAACATATAGGCGATCCAGTGCGTGCAGCAGTGTTTTGCACTGCAACAACTATGGATCAAAACAATAGTTCCTTCTCTAGAAGGAACAAAAATCATACTGTAATGTAACATTGAATGAATTAACGAATAATTATATCCCTAATGTTTCTGGTCTGTAATGTTTTGCATTTGTACGTATAATTTGCTGTTGCGTATTTATTCGCTCTTGCGCATAAGTCATGTATGCTTTTATTATTCCGCCTGAAGGCGGAATTATTAGAATCATAACGTTGTATAAAATGCATGCAAAGCAATTCCGTACGTAGATATGTACTGCCATATGTTTTGCACTGTGCTAGCTTATGGAAGTTCCAACCGTGGGGGCATTACCGAAAAATAGAGCTCAAACATATCCCAAACAAGTTACATTTCATCAACCAAAAGAAAGCTTAACTAAACTTTTGCCAAAATTAAAATTCTGCCCCCCCCATCAGGTCTTCACTATCTAATTCCGCTACATGTTTCCCCCCTTGGATGTCAAGTTTATTTTGTCTGGACACTGTCTGATTGGCTGTTGGCATTCAGCCACAGCCAATCAGCATCTAATATGAGATCACGAGAACATTTGAAACTTCACAAACAACAAAACAAATAATTTGGGTAAACTTTATCTCTATGTATTTCTTATACATGAATTATTGAACAAAGTTGGTTTTAATTTAAAGTAAAAATTTTGAGTATTTTAAATTAAATGACCTTTGTATTTGTGGCTAAGTTAAAGTAAACTTTCGTGAAAGGTGAGTGGTGTTGTGGTCAGTGTCATTGTTCCGTAAACCGTAGGTAGCTAGTGCGACTCACCAGTGGCGTAGCCAGAAAAAAATTTCGGGGGGGGGGAATTCCCCCCATCCCCCCCCTGGCTACGCCCCTGCGACTCACAGTCTTGGTGTTACCTGTGTATATTTTTGAATTTTGCCTAAGTTTTTTCGTCATTTTTTAGGAAAAAAATAGAACTCTCTACGAAGGAATTTTACTCCTTTTAGGAGTCTACTTGTTTTGTCTATTATTTATTTAGCCAGAAATGTACGTAATTATAATTGGCAGAATAAATTAAACAAGCTAAGTTTTCGGCAAAAGAATTCAGTAAGCATCATGCATTAATTTTCAAGCACATTGGCAGAGGCCATCGTAAACCTGTTGGGCAGCTAATGCAAACTCAGTCAAAAAACTCCAGCAATTTTCAGGTAGTTTTATCAAGTGAAGTTTCATTAGTTACTAAAATTACATATATGTACATAACCTTTAGGGTCTGAGTTGTCGAGAGGTTAGTATGGCAGATTTGCAACCATGAGACCCCAGGTTCGATTCGTGGTGGATTTCTTTTTGTCTGACTTTTGCATTTTCGAATCTACGAAAGCAAGTCAGTGAATAGGCCTACACAGTGAGTGTACGATTTACAAGGCGTTTCAGCGGTGACACATGTAACACACACTCCGCACATGAACACTTTAACGCTAGAAGTGTGTTAAGATACCAGAATCAAAATTAAAGACCTGTTGGCCCAACAATAAAAATTAGGTATCTATGTATGTACTTATGTAGTTTATATGAATTTTTCGAAAAAATTCGTCGAGCTTGTAGCCTTGTAATTCTGAATTCGCGAATGTCTGCCCACACCTTTTTAATACCTCGTTTTTTCCAGAGCGATGCAGTAGAAACTCGTCAGTCCAATTTGCTTTACCAGATTAGTTTCGGAATTATTTTTAAGTTTTGAGTTTAAAGTTTTTTTAATTAGTTTTAACCGGAAGTTTAAATAAACCTCAGACTCCGCTGGTTAACTGCAATGCAGTTTTGCAAGCCTCTACACATTTCAACCCACCCAGAGTTCAAAACCGTGGGAAAAATTTGAAAATACAAGACAATATACTGTCACGCGAGTTAAATTACAATATCATATTCTTCTGAAAATTTTTCCCGGCTGTGAAATAACTTTTGTTGTATAAATTAGGTGACAAAACTTTTAGAATGAGTAAGAAAGTAGTACGTTTGAGTGCTTTTTTGGCTATTCGACCATTTTCTGGACTAGCAGGGACTACAAGAATTCAACTTGCATATCTCGAGTTGGCGTACATAGGACCTATTTTTTTACCAGATTAAACGGACTGGATTTATTTTAGTCCGAGGTTTATGAATGGCAAAGCGGGTTAAACGGACTAAACGAGTTAAAACAAGTCAGCGGCTATTTTAGTCTGACCCCATTCCAAAACTACCACTGGACTAAACGGATTTAACATGCACGCTTAACATTAGCGTGCATAGTTAAGTCCGTTTAGTCCGACTAAAAAGCAGCGGGCTAAAAGTTAAGTCCGTTTAATCCGTAGGTTTTGGAATGACATTTTTCAGCATAATTTTTAAACCGTTTAGTCAGATTATAATTAACCCTTTAATCCGGTAAATGAATAGGCCCATAGTTAAATCTACAAGTCGGTTCAAAAATAAACAAGCTCTTTTGCTGAGTGAGAAGTGGTTAAATTGTGAGGTGTGAGTGTGAATATTCCAGAGGAAATATTAAACGCGGCCATTATCTGTAGATAAAATCATTTTTTAAATCAACCAAACTATTGCACAATGCAGACACATGTACTGTTCTGTAGTGACATATACAGACATGACATATGCTTTTATGCGATTGGTAATTTGAATAGAATGAATCATATGTAATAAAATACAATACACAACATATGGTGACCCAGTGAGTACTCAGCACAATGCAACTGCTAATTGTTCTGAGTTTGATTATCAATTTTTGGATTTTCTCCACTGAACAAAGTCCGTCTTATCCCCTTCACGCCGAGAAAGAACTTTTTCTAATTCATCTCACGGCTTCTATACTGCACGCGCAGACGCCTTTGCAAAAGAAATTTCTACAAAGTCGCCTTCAAAGTATCTACGGTACGACTGCTTATGGAATCGACTGGAGCCGATCCTCGAATACCATCTGTTCTCGACAAGCTACGTACTTTCGTCTTCTATTATTAATTGCAGGCGATGTCGAAAGTAATCCTGGGCCGATTCAAGATATTAAAAAGTTGTCAAAAACTACACTTACAAAAATTCTGACTTTACCGAAACGTAACGATCCTGATTTACAATTTCCGAGCACTAAGGCGGCTATCATCGATGAACTGCAACAAGAGGACCAAAAGGCTCTCGAATTGGCAGTTGAAATAATCGAATCACGCGATGTGCCCACCGCCAGCACTGCTGCTGCACAGCCCAAAATTTGCAAGTTACCAGAATTCTATCAAAAGGACCCAAAAACGTGGTTCAAGCAGTGTGAACCATTATTAGCATACTGCTCTCCAGACATTAAAAAAAGCCTCATTACTCGCATGCTTACCCACCGGCGTTTTAATTGAAGGAGGCGTCGATTTAGACAGCAACTTTGATGATATAAAGAAAAACATTCTAGCCCATTTATGTGACAGTGACGACCGTATGCTGCGAAAATTGTTAGCCGAGCAGACATTGGGCGAGCGGCGACCACCAGTTGCCCTACTCCATCTATTACGTTTAGCCCCTGAAAACGATCAACTTGTTCGGCTTCGTTTTTACGAAATACCTGAATCAATCAGAATCATTTTGGTGTCCCTACCAAACCTCGACCTAGAGCAACTTGGCGAAATAACAGACAAAATGATGGAAGAAATGCCAACAAAGGTAAATCAAATTACTACACAAGCCACACTGACTGCTGATGTTAAGGAGGACATTCAACAGCTAAAAACTACAATCGCTGAACTTACCCAAAAAGTCAATGCTATAAAAACTGATCGGTATCGTCCACAGAGCCGCGATCGATACAATCGTAATCGTAGCAGCTCTCGCAAACGCAAATTTAACCCCAACGGTTCACTGTGCTATTATCACTTCATTTTTCGCGATAAAGCTAACAAGTGTTCAAAGCCCTGTTGCTGGAACTCAACTGCTTTAAACGGGGTACCCTCATCCAGCAGGCAGGACTAGATGAGGTGAACACTATTCACATACCTGCCACGCCAGTCGGACAGTTTTTGATCGACACCGGCAGCAGGTGTAGCCTTCTACCATGTCGTTTATTTCCGAATCAATCAAAACGACGAACCTCTTGCAACATTGTTGCTGCCAACGGCACCCCTATCGGATATTTCGGTGACGTTGATTTTAAATTTAAACTCACAGTGAACTCGAAAGAAAGACACTTTATATGGCTGTTCAAAATTCAATTCAATTCTCCAATTATCTACTTGTCCGGACACGAAAACATAGTAGCCGATTGTCTATCTAGAACTGCAGCCATACACACAAATATAGACAACAATAAATTGGCAAAAGCTCAAATGGAGGACAAAGAACTTCAACTTTTCCTTTAGAATACTACTGTAAAACTGACTAAACTGAAATGTGGGGACAATTTTCTTGTTTGCTCCGAAAATAATGGAACAATACGACCGTTCTTGCCGAAATCTACAAGGAAGGCAGCCTTTCAAGAACTTCACAACCTTCACCACCCAGGAATCCGCGGTTAGCAAAAACTCGTTGCAAACAAATACATATGGCCCGGAATGAACAAAGACATCCAGCGCTGGTGCCAAGAATGCAACCAGTGTTGTAAATGAGAATTAGGGCCTATGAGACTCGGGGGCTGTGGTGTAGTGGTTAGCATGCTTGACTTCGAAGCAGGCGGCCCGGGTTCGATTCCCGGCGCCCCCATTTCTTTCATTCTTTCTAAACTGGGGCCTCCTCTTTCTTTCAACATAGTGGCGACCGTGACATAGGACGGAGAGGATAGGGCCGGGTCCTCAGGACAGCCTTATCCCCGAACCGTCTTCGGAGGTGGGTTAGGAGCCCCATGCCCTGGGTTGAGGTTGGCACTTCAACCCTTACGGTACTCGTGCAGTGTGCAGTGTGACTGTGTACATAGTTTCTTTCTGGTGTGGTCCCTCGGTTAAGGGTAATCCGAAAAACCCT
Organism: Trissonchulus sp. WLG1_4; assembly: GCA_030248245.1. Taxonomy (NCBI): domain Eukaryota; kingdom Metazoa; phylum Nematoda; class Enoplea; order Enoplida; family Ironidae; genus Trissonchulus; species Trissonchulus sp. WLG1_4. Next base: position 6,669 of record JASANF010019472.1, read on the forward strand.
CGGTTTCAGTTAGGGGTGAACCGGAGAAAACCCTCGGTTTCGGTTAAGGGTGAGCCGGTTAAAACCCTCGGTATTGGTTGGGAATCGTTCTGGGTCAATCGAGAAACCCTGTGGTTGCGGGTGAGCCAGGAAACCCTGAGTGTGGTGTGATTGAAGTAGGCTTGGAGGCCTACGTGTGAATGTGCTCCGCCCTTGAGGCATCGGGTTCGCCCCGGGAGCATGAGTATCGACCGAGTATCGTTGCAGGGTCGCAACGATGTTCGAAGGGGGGACCCTGTTGTAAATGAGAATTAGGGCCTATGAGACTCGGGGGCTGTGGTGTAGTGGTTAGCATGCTTGACTTCGAAGCAGGCGGCCCGGGTTCGATTCCCGGCGCCCCCATTTCTTTCATTCTTTCTAAACTGGAGCCTCCTCTTTCTATTCAACACCAGTGCCAATCCTCGAAAGTCACACGACACACTCGATCAGCTATTGGCACCATTCCAACCACAGAAAGATTCGACTCTATACACGTTGATTTAGTTTGTCCGCTACCTGTTTCAAGAAATTATATATATCTGTTGACTATCATAGATCGATAAACGTGCTGGATGGAAGCCATCCCTTTATCGACTATTACAACTGACGCCATAGCCTACGCCTTTACAAGTAACTGGATGAGCCGATTTGGAGTCCCAAACACCCTTATTTCGGATAGAGGAACGCAGTTCGAATCACAACTTTGGCAACAATTACTGCAGAATTTAGGCGTTAATCACAGAAAGACTAGCGCCTACCATCCACAAAGCAATGGCGCCATCGAAAGGTTCCATCGGACACTTAAACATTCACTCAAAGCCAAGTGTGAAGGAAAATTGTGGCACACACATTTACCACTAATTCTGCTTGGGCTTCGCAATACAATCAATACCCACGGTTTTCCCCAGCTCAGATGGTCTATGGATGCAACCTTTCATTGCCTAGTTCTTTCTTCACTCTGCCGCCCGAAACAAAATCTTGCTTATCCCCAACTGACTTTGTAGAAAAGCTCTTTCATGCAACGTCTCTATTTAAGCCACCGGAACGCAAATACATGCCAAAAAGACAGATTTCATTAACGCTTCAATCAGGGTCTCACGTATGGATTCAGAAAGAAAACCGGCATTTGCCCTCACTAACACGACTATATTACGGCCCATTTAAAGTCATCAACAGAACTGATAAAACCGTAACAATGGAGAAATGTGGAAAACAAGAAACTATTTCAATTGACCGAGTGAAAGAAGCCATAACTGACACCCAAACAAACACTTCATTCAATATAAAACAAGTTACATTTCACACATGACACATGTGCAACATTTACGCTCCGCTCTTGAGGCGGGGGCAACTGTAGTGACATATACAGACATGACATATGCTTTTATGCGATTGGTAAATTTGAATATAATGAATCATATGTAATAAAATACAATACACATGCTCATTTGCCGGAAAACCTCTCAAACAGCAAAAATTGGTGAATTTTAAACAGTTTTTCGAGTTAAAGTTTCAAAAATCAAACTTCAAAACTTTAAAATACTTTAGGTCTCACCGAGATTTGATCTCGGATAACTGAATTAAGAGTCCAGAGTACTAACCGTTGCACTATGAGAACCTGTTGGACAGAATCATAACTTATGTACAAAACTTCTTTGTGTGTGACAGAGCTGCAGCTTCGCCTACATGATCTAAGATTTAATAATTACAATTAAATTAATGCAATTTGATAAACCGTTCCGTAAATCATGCAATACCAAAACCACAATCCGACTCCGCTGGAGGTAGGGCTCCCCCCACCTCGCCGATTGCTCAGTGAATGTGCAACTCTGATTTGCCTACACTGCTATTGTGGTAGTTCCAATTTGTGTCCAATGTTAACATCAACATTGCCATTTCTGCACACACACAGGCCCGTATTCACATACTAAGGGCCTATTCCTTTACCGGATTAAAGGGTTAATTATAATCGGACTAAACGGTTTAAAAATTATGCTGAAAAAAGCCATTCCAAAACCTCCGGATTAAACGGACTTAACAGCTAGCGCGCTGATTTTTAAGTCTGTTTAGTCCGATCAAGCTGGACTTAATTTTTCGCGCTAAACTGTTTAACCCGGCAGTTTTGGAATGGATCAAATTTATAATCGGACTAAATTTAGTTGGACTTAATTTAGTCCGGTGTCATTCCTAAACTTAAACTTCCCGAATCCCGACACAGATAAATTTGGATTTCTGGTGCACTATAATGTGTTTTCGCACCAGCCAATCAGTTTTGTCTCCGCCTACAAACTTTTGTCTCTGATTGGCTGAGCAGTTGAAGTTGACCATTAACTCGCTGTTTGAATACAGCGTTTTCGCAATATAAAAAATTTACTTGCAGCGGCACATAATGCAAAAAAAATAGCTGCAAATGATGACATATTAGTTTTTAATATCCATTATATATAAAGACTATTTAGCACGTTACCGTTCAGGCGGGCGTAGCCGAGTGGTTAAAGCGTTCGCCTTCACCGCGCCTGGTTGGATGTCGAATCCGACTTACTTAAAATTAAAAAATTTTTTTGAAATTTTTGTTTAAAATCCTACATAATATCCAAAAGCTTTTTAGAAACCCTTTGTTTAAAAATTTTTAGATTTTTGATAAGAATTTGTTAAAAATTGACCAAAAAAAGCAATTTTGACGAAGATTTTTTGGAATACGTTTTTAAAACGGATAATTGAAATACACCATAAAATAGCCCAATTATTCAGCTACAATTTGATATATAGATCGTCCAAATCGGTTAAGATAATCATAAGTAGCAAGCGAATAATTGGGGGGTACCGGGAAGTTAAGTCCGTTTAATCCGCGTAACAGAACGCGGACTAAAACTCCATGTAAAATGCAGCGAGTGGACTAAAGGGACTTATTTAAATCCGGTTTAGGAACGGAAATTTTTTAATCGGACTAATTTTAGTCCAGCTGAGAGTTTAATCCGGTGGTAGTTTAGGAATGGGATCGGACTAAAAAGTTTAATCCGGTGGTAGTTTAGGAATGGGTTCGGACTAAAATTAAGCCGCTGACTTATTTTAACTCGTTTAGTCCGTTTAGTCCGACTTGCCATTCCAAAACCTCGGACTAAAATAAGTCCAGTCCGTTTAATCCGGTAAAGGAATAGGCCCTTAGTGTTATTCACAAACAAACGCTAAGCGTTTGCTAAGCGCTAAGCGCTTAAGTATGTTTAGCATGTTAAAAGGTCAAGTTTGTGAATAACACTTAGTGCTTATAAGCGCTAACACTAAGTGTAAACACTAAGTTTAAGCGTTACACTTAGTATGTGAATACGGGCCATACACACACACACACAAACACACACACACACATTTTTTGGCCCAAATTATTGGGTCCCACAAATTTCTGCTCTGGAATATTCTCCTCAGATGCTCAAAATACCACACAAGCTCATTCTTTATTAACAAATCTCACAAATTATTCAAATTCACTAATGTTCTGGCGCAGAACTTTTCCATTCCTCATCCAAGTGGCACTTTTGAGCGGTCTCAGTCTTTGTTTGGTAACTTAGCAACCCCTGAGTCAGACTTTGCTTTGTGCTTTTCATGCTTCGTTGCCTTTCTCAAATCAGCTGTCAGGGTTTATTCCATAGCTAACAGTCCACGGAAGTGACTATATGTGATATAACTAAAGTGATATAACTTTAATTGACTCGTATTGTGTCTAAAAAAATCTAAAAACATAGCATTGCACGCAGACAATACATCACTTTGAACCAATTTTCGAAATGAATTAGCGGATTAGATAAAAATTTGGTTAGCCAATAACTCATGAAATAGTTTATGAATTTATACGAACTTTACGATAGCAATTGTTTGTAAAACCTCCCGCTTGTATACAAAATTTTTTAAGTCTACCTCAACATCGAGATAAGTTATCAGTCAAACAATTTTAATCTAATCCGTCTAATCCATTTCAGGAATTGGCCCTTTGTCTTGCAGGTGATTATATTACCAGATCGAATTAATTTTTGAATGCGATTACATCATTAAAAAGTTAAAATTCATAATTGACATCTTCTGTTTTCATTAATTTAACTTTTAAGCTGCCTATTCTAATTTTTTAACCTGAATAACGCATGTTGGCTTAAGAAAATTAGGCACGTGAATTTCTAATAAGGGCTACCGGTAGGTAAAAGCTAAAATTGTTTTGGCTCTTTTAGTTTTATTTGCACTCTACGCATTTGTTGTATGTAAATGAGAAATAGGGCCTACGAGACTTGGGTGCTGTGGTCAAGTGGTTAGCATTCTTGACGTCGACGTCAGCAACCCGTGTTCGAATCCCGGCGGCACCTTCATTTCTTTCGTTCTTTCTAAATCGCAGCTTCATCTTTCATTTAAATCGTTGTGAACTACATAGTACATACATACATGACGCAATCTTAAGTATAATTGTACTTAAGTGTGAATTTGAGCTCTTAAGTCTTAATAACTGACTTCTACATGACCCAAAAACTAGTAATAAACGTCTGAAAAGCAGATTCTAACCCTAAACCTACCCCTAAAAGTTACTTAAGAAAATAACTTGGCGAATTCTAAAGAAGTTAAAGAAACTGTGATCTTCTATAAGACTGACTAGTCAAAGCTTCTGTGACTTTATCTTATCCGCCGTTGCGGTGCTTTAGCCGACAATACAAGGCGACTAAATTATGTAATTTTTGCTGCTGCGCCACAGCGCAGCAGCTCATTTAGAAAAGGTCTGGGTATCAAAGTGCCCAATATGCGCTCTTGATACCCAGACTCTTTTGACTACTAAGTGCATTTTATGTGCACTGTGTACAAACAATACATAATGTCTTCATTTGTTTATCTCACACACACTGACAATATGCAAATTAGTTTGCATTTGCAGTGTCTGCATGTGCGTGTATGTGTGTGTGTGCGTGTGTGTGAGAAAGAGTAAGATAGAACAAGCCCAATCTGCGGCAAAAGCATTCAGTAAGCATCAAGCATTTATTTTTAAGCACATTGGCCAGAGGCCATCGTAAACCTGTTGGGCCAGCTACACGATTATTTTACTTACTTGATTTATCCTCCATACAAAACATCTTTAGCTGTTTTAAAAAAGTTTGTACAGAGTGCACAATAGATACAGGATCAAGACGTAAAATAAGTTATTGCTGCAAATAGTTAACAGCAAATCGACTTAGCGAATATTGTGTGAAATGTAAAAAAAAGTTGTCTCCGGCTGGCTGGGCTCGATCCAGCAAACTTTTGGTTAAGAAACCAATGCGCTAGTACTCTGCGCCACGGAGACCACAGAGCAAGATCGTTTAGTTGTCGTTGAATATTTTAGGAAAGAGAATTTTAACGCTGTGAACCTGGGCCAACCTTTCACAAAATTTTCCAGTCCTAAGTCCTAAATTTTACGATTTTGCAAATAAGGATTTATGTGCCGTGTTAGCATAACTGTTTTTGGAACTTGATAATTATATTTATTGTCATCAATTTGCTTAGGTTTTTTTATATCCTATTAATAATATCCTTATGTACTTTTAGTGAAGTCTCGGGACTCAGTGATCTATGTGGTCGAGTGGTTAGATTGATAGATTCTCAACCATGAGGTCATCGGTTCGATTCTAAGTTGATCACTTTTTCACAGTTTTTTGCATTTCGAATTACTTCTCAACAATAGCCCCGATCTCAACAACACAGTGAAACTACAAGGAATTTTAGTGTGACAGATGCACACCTAAAATAAAAGACGTGTAAAACACACTCCGCACATAAACACTTTAACGCTAGAACAGTGTTAAAGATACCAGAATCAAAAACAAAATAAAGACCTGTTGGGCTGTGGCCCAACAGGAAAAACATTGTCTGTTGTGTAGAACATCCGTTAGGAGAGCGATGAAGGTTTGCGTAGTTATTCAGTTAGGTATGTATAAATCTGACAATAATAAAATCTCAGATTAAAATTTCAACTCATTACCACTAATCTCTTTTGAAACATTGACTCACCTTATACATATAATAATTACTTTTAATTTCACTGCTTAAGATTTCACTCAGCTAAATTTCACAATACATTTAGCAAGTATGGTAATCCTCAGACTCAATAAAACTTGACATACAGTCTGTGCACGGTTCTAATCATCAAAACAGGTATTGTCTCAGTGGTGAGTGAAAAGGTAAATTCACAATGCACAGAGATCGCTTTCACAGCATGCACTACTGTAATAAAATAAATTGGAATACTATGATCAGTGCTTTTGTAGATAATGCTACTGTTGCGGGACGCAAAACTCATGCAGAGTTTATGCATACTAAATCTCTTATTCCGACATACATACAATTTCTGTGAACCGATCAATAATTAACGAAAAAATTATATCATCGATGGGTATTATGGTTTTTCCTGTTGCGGCACACCGCAACAGGTTCTTATGATGACCCTAGTACAAAACGTAAGGCTGTGTGATAAAAATAACCGTAGGTGTGTGTGCGTGTGTGTGTAATTCATAATGCCTGTGGATGACTTACACAGCAAGTCTGTAGAATTTCTGTGAAGTGGCAACGTAAAGCTTGGCGAGAGATCTGTGCGCGTCTGTGTGTGCTTTGATCACTGTGATTGTGCGCATGTACGTGCACATGGGTGTGTTTGAGAATTGTGTCTGTTCATTCGTTAATTGTGTGCATTTCGCATTGTTGATAACACATACGATTGGAGTATTAGTCAAATGTAGCTCTTTATGTCCTATGTGTACAAATCTAATTGCTCTAACAGTCTCCCAGTAAAATCGACGAACTGTTTCCGAAGAAAAATTGTGTGACAAGTTACACGGTTTTAACCCGTTTGATTCAGGTATGAATCAAATCCAGCTCTTTGCTCAAGCGAAGTGGCTGTTACTATTTGAAACTGCTTCGGGTTTTTGCTGAAGCTTTATTCTTGACTGTCAAAAATGCATACTACGCTAGTGTTGTTGACAAAGTTTCAGTTGTAGCTGACACTTATTTTGCGGACAACCTTTTGCACAAAACTTTTATTTTCCAGTGTTCAGCATATTTGTCTCATAATAACTTTATAGAAGTAATAAATCGAGTGGGCGAGATGAGAAAGCAAGCCTCTTTTTGCCAAGTCATGGTCGTCCGTGTATGTTCGCTTGAAGAATTTGATTGAGTCAGAAGAATTGAGCTTGACAAAACTGCTGGTTGGAAAATAAAGCCAAATAGTGCTCCTTATCGTTATTTATAAAAATATTTTAAAATTTAGTGTGCACACGGATTCTGGCAGCACATGTTCGCTATTTTTCAAGCTATGTTTTCATGCAAATGCGATAGTCCTCAAGTGAAATTTAGAAAATGGTTCTAGAGGAAAACTCCGTGACAGGTTTGAACGTTTTAACCTGTTTGATTCGGGTTTGAATCAAATCCAGCTCGTTGCTCAAGCACAGTTGATTGGCTTTTTTTCTATTTTTTTAGCCACAGTGCCTTAGTCTTCCTTAAAAGACGTTTCCAATAGAATTTAGCAGTTTGGTGAAAGTTTTTATCCAAGTCGAAATAAAAAATGAGCTCGCAACAGGTTTTTTGTCAGATGTGACTAACTCCTGTAAAATTCTTTCTGTTTTTCTTTTGCAGCAAACTGCTGCTTGTTTGACCAATAGTTGGTCGCCTGTAAATGTTGAGAGTGGGATGTATACCTACATTGAAAATAGCTTGCCAGAACGCATTTGAATTTACTTTTGAGCTACTCACGATTGCACTCATTGGCACTAATACATAACGAACATTTTTTAAATATAGTTTCTGATTCACCTAAAGTGAATCAACTAAAGTGCTAAATGAGATCGACCATACGTTAATACTTGAAGTGGCAAACGCATAATGTAGTTTTAGTTTCATA